>JADKYC010000085.1:0-165852 GCA_019843955.1 Xylaria sp. 218_066 | reverse complement strand
TTCTCGCGATCAGGAGATCAACGGGTAGGTGAATATGTAGACCGCCGCGCTGCAGATGAATAATATGATATAACCCCTGGCATCGGATATACGCATCTTCACTACCTTGGGTTATTCCGTGTGACAAGTAAAATCTTGTCGGAATCACCCGCTGATAACTGTTTGCTTGAAAGAGAAGGGAAAAAGGTGCTATCATCGCTAATAATAGCAATATGAAATTCAGACCAAGTTGATGTGGACATGATGAAGGATGACTTAGTGGTGGTATGTACACAACATTGAGCAGACAAGTCGCATGACGTGATGGCGAGATAGGGTAAGGAGGCAACACGTTAAAAACGCCGGTCGGCCAAAATATGATATTGGATAGGCCAACATCTCTTTAGCCTGTAGCCCTGACTTGCGCTGGTCCTTGCCGACTTCGCGTAGGTGGTGAAATTGCGCATACCTCGCCTGATCGCTGCAGCCGCCGGAGTGGGTTTCTCCATTTAATCGTTTAGTTAAAATGATTTGTTTGAATTTTTAGTTGATATACTTGCCTAAATCAGGCCATAGGCACTAGCTATGCAGATTAATTTATTGAGATCCGACTCAAGCCAAGTCTAAGGCAGCCCTATCGTCATGATAGTTGCCGACAAATAGGTGTTAGGCTTCCTATCTGGGAGGCTCAACAGGATTGACAGGTCTTGACGGGTGTCTGGCAGTTCTTGCCGCGTCACACACAGCTACGTCACACACAGCTAGATTTTTCGGGCTAGAGGGCGGCGGAAGAGGAATATACACAGAGACTGGTAAAGTAGATATTCTCACCGTCGTATATCGGATGTCTTTGGGCGTACTCCGATTAAGAAAAGCGCCTATTACTCCCCTTCAATTTATACTATAACCTTTGTACCTCTGGCTGCTTCTCCTCTTCAAGCAACTTCATTGCCCGCAACTAACAGTAACCAACCGGCCCAATGAAAAGGGGACCTCAAAAACTACTATAATGCCCGTTATTACTATCTTACGTGGGTTTAAAATCCACTACGCAGTTCTTGACGCCTTTCTCATGGCCAACGGCCTTACGGAAACCTTCGGCCGCCCACCTGTCAAAACTGACTATGACAACATTGCAAAATTGCTTGGCACCAAGATGGGCGGCACGTACATTGGAAAGGGAGCGCGTGTTGTAATTCCTGAGCATGGGCAGGGCTACAGCTCGACTTTTGCATATGTGGCATATGACTGGATGCATGTCTACGCACATCGGGAGCTTGATCTCGAAACCCAGATCCCAATAGATTGCCCCTCCGAATTTGAAAGGTTGCGCCAGGAGATTTTGGCCTTCGAGAATGATAAGAATGTGAGAGCCTGGCAAAAGGTCGACGGAACTGGACGGATGGGCCTATATATCGTCTACACGGAAAACGAGAATTGGGTCCCCAAAAGGTTTAATGAACCTGTGGAGGTAGGTAATTCTGTTGATACCTATGGGAATCCTTTCACATCCTTTCTTCTCTTCAGAAAGCTAATATTTTAATTTTTTACGCGCTAACATGAGCTTGCAACAACATCAAGGGTCCAGTAGTCTGCGAAGAATGCAATGAAACTTGCAAAAGTCCAACGGACAGACGTTCTCATCTAGCTCATGATCACGGCATTGAGATACAACCATACGAGCTACCTGAAATATAACTGTTGCCACAACGCAAACAGGGGGTGGGGTCATGACGATCAGAGCTGATGAAATTAGACGATGACTGATGAGCAAGCCTGAAAGCGGCTTGAGAAATATGGTAGATGTTCACGCAGCCCCAGGCATCATTATCATGTGTGATACGCATGGGCAGTAGCCCTTATAAACTGCGCCTTCGACCCTTCCCAACAATGAAAGGAGTCTCCCATGTAGATTTTATTGCAGCTGAGTCATACTTACCAAGTAAGGGAACAGTGATCTCAAACTTTAAATTATCTAAATAATTTCTCTTTAAAGTGCCTCTACTCTCTAGAATTAGTCTTTATTTTGCCGTTCCTGCAGTGAGATTGGAAAATAATTGGTCAAGTCTCCTTTGGGGTAATTAATATGTGTGACATCAACGTAACCTATATTCCGAAGACGACAAAATTTGCGTGGAGGCCGGATCTGGGTCCATCCCCTACACCGCTGCAACCAGCCTTCTTCAGAAAGTCAAAGCCCGTCATTTTCAGCTCAAACCACAGAATGCTGGGGAAAGGTGCATATAAGCACTTGATATCTGCATGCGGCAACCGCATTGGTATAATATAATATACGCTAAGGAGGAAATAGCAGGAGTTTTAAGGATAGGCCACTCGGAAAAAAAGTTGAATTGGTCGCTACCTCGCGATTCAAGAATTATAATGGATCCTGGCCGAAGGAAAAAAGGAGGCGCAGGAATGCGATGACCATCGAGAAGTTGGGTTATATGAGGTTTGATTATGGCCTAGGCATTTTACTTTTTGTCATGTGCCTCCAAATCCGACCTCTCGGGTCATTTCTATGATCTAGCGATACCCCTGTCTTTAATAGGAGCATAGGTAGATTTATTTGCCTGACACTGGTTGCCACAGCGCTAAGTGTAGATTGTTCACTTGGCCAGGCGCTGTTCACAGCTCTATCCAAGCCCCAAGTATCTAGGCAGGTCCTTAACATTTACTCTCTGTAGAAGGAGGATTTCTTGCTTCACTCTCAATATGGTGGCTATGCAGGGGTGTAATACCTATATAGGACCTTTTGCTTTTGCTCTAGGAAGTGCAGTTAACGGCTTACATGCTGACAGGCATGCGTGTCAAAACCTGATGCCAAAACCTGGTGCCAAAACCTGGCTCGCTGGGAGGTAGAAAGTACTGCCGCTACGACGTTGCGGTGGCGCAGCCGGCTGAGCCCACCATTTTGATGTGTTGAATTCGCGGGCTAGAGTTTTTAATACCCAGGCATAAATCCAGCTTCCCCCTCCCCCCCTTTTCAGTGCGGCTCTCGATCACTTTAAATTTCAGAAGCGCCGCAGCTGGTTAAGCTAGCTGAGAAATAATCACCTATCGAGTCGGGCTGCCTCCTTTTGGGTTTCTTTGTGAAGCGTCGTCACTGACAGTGTTGTGGGAGTTATCACGCGTCCCGCCTCCCAACTCTTTCCGCGAGATCGCATTATTGCCGTTCTTACACACACGCAAGCTCTTGATGGCGTCTCAAGGGCGGGAAATCTCAGCCGAAGAATGGGAGCGTCACAGGCAGACGATCACTGACCTGTATTCTGAGAAACCCCTAAAGGATGTTAGGACTGAAATGGAAAAGCAGTACGGCTTTACAGCTAGGCAAGTAATGCTCTCTTTGCCTCAATTTCTATCTTATCATGCTAATTCAGAGGTATTTCCACAGCCGCTACCAATTCGAGACGCAGATAAGGGATATCTGGGGTATTCGCAAAAACACGAAGCGAAAGGAGTGGGCGGCCCTCTTCGAACAGGTTGTCAATCCGGAATCCATACATACAACCCCGGCAGGTTGTGAGAAACCGCCAAGTAGCTTTAAAAGAGCCCGGCGCTATCTAAGGGCAACACAGAGTCGGCTACCCACTCAGGCTCCCATATTATCTGTAGCACCGCCTGATGCTCCTGAGCTACAGGACGCAACTACGAGCTATGAGATCATAAATCCAGTCCAGATCGATAATAAATTATCGCATGGGGTTGAGTTGCCCTTTGACTTCGACAATGCTCTTGCAAACCTAGGAGCTAGGCTCTCCAGTCCCGGTCGCGCTGCCGTAACGAATCAAGTTGGCTTCACTTCGACGCAACCATGGAATGTAAACAGCGATCCTTTGGTCCCAGACATGATTCGCCCAGCCCCTGGATTACCTTTCGGTTCCAATGTTCACTTCGACTTAGAAACCACATTTGCGAATCTGGAGGCCAGAATCCTAAGTCCTAATCGGTCTCCCACGCGAGGTTTTGCCGATTGCTTGTCGGTAGGAAGTGGTATACCCAGTATTGGCTACGATTGCACGTTCGGTGATAATACTCAGTTAGCACTGACAGGCCTCCAAGGAACCCTACCCAGTGACCTGGATCATTCCCCTCTGGACAATTGGGCCCAACAATATAATCCTGAGACCCAGGTTAGCCTACAAACCCCTTTGGGTACCGAACTTCCTATACGCAGCAAAATCTCGTTTACTTCTCGCTTCACTGGCTTTGAAGAATTTTTGCGTGCGAAGGGTGTGAGTTTGACGCGACTCAGCATAGCCGGGTCAGGAAGCTTGTCTCCCCTGTCTGGGAGCTTTGCTTCTAGATTCGTTGCGGATGTGATACTCTCAAAGCAACAATCTTTTACTCGAAGAGCGTGCGACCTTGAGAAGGGGCTTGGCAGGCTCGGGACTCTCATACCTGGAGAGAGCACTGACTTAACTACCAAAGACCAAGCTTTTCTGACAAAATTTACTCGAATACTTCTTTTCTCGATGCTGAACGGCTTTGTCGGCCTCAGTGATATTCCAGTGGAGAACATACTATACTTCCTCGGCCGCTTTAGTATTGTCAGCCGATCTTTCCTCGCAGCCTTGAAGGAGTGTTCGACACATGCAGCAAGAACCTTTGTGGATACCTTATTTCGAGCGTCTATTGAAGCAAAGGATAAAAATACGTTGAAACAGCTCCTGGAGCATAGTTTGGTCGATGTCAATGAAACTGTCTGTTTTTATCGGTCAAAGAGATATACCCCCATTGAGCGAGCTGCAAGTCTCCAGGCTTATAGTCTTATCGCAATTTTGTTGCGATATGGAGCTGACGTCAACAAGACATACTATAGCGGGGGTGCACTCACTCTATTACTAGCAAATTGTGGCCCAAATTATCGTGAACGAGTCACGGTGACTAGTGATATAAATGAAACGATAGACTTGCTCGTGAGGGCTGGCGCGAGGGTGACTATGCACCACGTGGGTAGTGCCGGTCACAACTTCGCTACATGCGATATAGCTTACCGTCTTTCCCTCGCGATTTCCCCGTGGGATCACTATGCCTTCTTTACAGGTCACGGTACTAATTCAGATATATGCCAGACGGTATACTACGCAGATGACACCCAAGCATCTCAGATCATTCGTAATATGGTTGATCTGTGTGAAACAGCTTGCTGTGGTAGATGCTTAGTTGCTTTTGACAGGAATGTCGAGGACGCAGCAATTGCAGCTGCACAGAAAGGGAGTCTCAAAGTTGTTCAACTTCTCATCAATCACGTTTCTTCCCCTACAAGAATTTTCTGCGCAGCGATAAGATCTGACAAGAAAAGTCTCATCGACTTCGTTCTTTCCCTCAATCCTGACCTCAACCCACCTGCCCAACATCTGAACAGCTGGGCTGCGGTCCGCACCACGCCTTTGGCGGAAGCTATTAAAGTCGGAAATGAGGAACTGATCAAATATTTGGTACGTAACTCAGAATTGATGATTTTCTCAGACCGCATCCTGCTTCTGGGCCCATAACCCCATAACGTCACCCTTTCCCAAAGTTTGTTACTTTCGTACTGCCCACACTTCTGCCACAATAGCAGCTGACAAATATGGAAGCATTCTGTAGGTGCATTTGCTCATCTTAACAAAGGAAAGCGCTTGATACCATTAATCTTCGCAGCAGCTCGCTGGGGGAATATTTTCTTTATGCGGGAATTGTTGTTGCATTGTGACAATTCATCTCACCCTTACAGGGTCCCTTCGCTAACGATTGACATTGCGCTTCGAAATGGCCATGAAGAATTGGCCTGGCTGTTACTCAAAAGTGGCGCTGGATTGAAGTGTAGGCGAGAGTCATCTGCACTCCACGTCGCTCTTCGGAGACAGAATAAATTAATAGTACAAGCTATTTTGGCCACCGATAATAGCTTTGTTCAAAGTGAACACTTCGATGAAGCTTTTAAATGGGACGATATGTCTATCGTTGCGGACCTCATGTCAGTTTATCTCTCAACTGAGACACGACATGTACCACTCCGGAATCTTTGCCTACGTTGTATGCGGGATGACAACATGGATTTTTTCCGAATTCTCGTTGACTCGACTCCACAATCGGACTTTGATATTCCATCGCTAGAAGATTGCCTCGAAGACGCAGTTAGAATGGGGCATTCTGAAATGGTTTGCTATCTCCTTGATATTGGCGTCAACCCGTTTACAAATGGAGTTTTGCAGGCGGCATTGCTTGGCCATAATGGAATGTTACATCTTCTTTTTGATAAGAGCAGACCACGGCGGACCATTCCCAAGTGTATCGGGACACGTGTTCTATCTTCCGTCATGGACGAAAGTTTGGGGAACCGCCAAGCTTTAGACGCTCTTCTAGAAACACAAGCGGTGAACTTGGTGGCGGTTGAGGGATGTGAAGGTTCCAGGGAGGAACCGAAGCGTGGCCTCCTGACGCCGCTTGGATTAGCATTACTTTCTTTATTGGAAACTCCTGACAAGGATCCCTGGATTGTGCGGGCGCTTCTCAAAGCGGGATCTGATCCTAACGCAGTGGCAAGACGCCTCTCTTATAACTACACGGGTTTAATGATAGCTCTTGAGACGGCGAGGCGTGAAATTGTTCAGTTACTAATTAACAGCGGGGCTGACGTTAATCTGAAGCCCCGTTTTGCCGTCAAGCGGACGCCTCTTCAATACGCGGCTGAGCTAGGTCACCTCGATATGGTCCGTATGCTTCTTGAAAAAGGCGCTGAGGTCAATGCTGAGCCAGCGATCTGGAGTGGTGGCTCTGCCCTACAATTCGCTGCCATCTCGGGGAATTGTAACATTGCCAACGAACTGCTAGTCAAGGGCGCTCTTCTGGGCGCACTACCATCTAGAGTCGAGGGGCGGTGGCCACTCGAAGGTGCTGCCGAGCACGGCCGCCTTGACATGATTCAGTTCCTTTGGACCGCAGCCGTTGCTAAAGGTGGAATCGATGTTGTTGCCGGGTTCCAGCGACGCCATTGCCTAAGAGCCATGAGCTTTGCTCGCAAAAACGGACACATAGGCTGCATGAACTTGATTTCGGAGCTGTCAGACATCCCTGTCGATAGACTGGACGTCGAGAACTATGGCGCACCGTGGTTAGCGTATAGTGACTTGGACCATTTCTCGTCCTCCAAAGATGGGGAAATGCTCTTTTTGGACAGCAGTGGATGGTTTGACGATGACAATGATGAGATGGATAGTGATGATGAGATAGATAGTGATGAAGAGATGGATAGTGATGATGAGGCGGACAGATGGTGAGGCGGAAAGTAATAGCGAGGCGTTACCCACGGTTTTAGGCGCCCAAGAATTACTAAAGTAACAGGACAGTCACCGGTCAGAAAGTGTTGAGATTGATGATGGTGGTTTTAAGCTGGTTATTGCTACAGAGTAGTAATCTCTATTAGCAACTAAATTGTAAGCGTGTCGTTCCAGATAACAGAAAGAATTGTATATAAATTTAACCTGGACGAACCTATATAATACAGAAAACTACGTTTTTTATTAAGGCTCTAGATGGCTTCAAAATTGCTTGGCTAATATGTAGCTCATCGTGTTATAATTCGGCTCGGGGAGGCTGTTGAGTTCACTAACTTTGCCTGGCGGGCTCTACTGGAAGCGTCGGCTCCTGCTTCGAGCATCTTCGTGGATGGGCTAGAGGCTCGGCTAAAGGAAATGAGTGACCTTGAGGACATATGGCTCTCTCTGCACAATCTAGGACAGCGAGAATGGTTCTACCGGTCCTGGACGTTTCAGGAACTGTTCCTTGCACGACACGCAACGGTTCTCTGATCGAATTACGAGATGGACTAAAATAGATTCCACCGCCTTGGGTCGCCTTGCTATGCTACTGCGCCACATGACTGCCTCTACTTATTCAATGAAAGCAAAGAACACCTTTCAAATGCTGCTGGGCTTAGTTGAGAACCTTTGCATATCTGACGCGGCTTTCACGCTCACGGACTTACTCAGTCATACCATCCATCGCTCTTGCGATGAGTCCAAGGACAAGATCTATGCTCTATTAGGTGTTCTGTTCCGTAAGAATAGATTGATACATTCAAAAAACTACCTTCCTTTAAATTTCAGTAGGAATCCAGAATTTGTCTACACGCAAGTGTCGCATACGTTGGCTATGCGTTCGGCGTGGGCGGAGCCTGGGAAATCGAAACCAGAGCCATTGGATCTAAGTATTCCGCATGCTGCTGGAATAGATGCGCATAACAGACGCTATGGGACCACTTTGTTTAAAGGATTGAAAGTTAATAAGAAGCTTGGAGAGCTACCGTCACGGGTAACGGATTGGACTGATAACGAGGCAGTCCTTTCTTGGTGTGAGCAGACCTACATCAGGAGGCACAAGTGGCGGTTGATCATTGACACTGACGGCTTTAAGTTGGGTGCAGCCGTCAAACTATACGACATTGGTGTCGAATCTAAAGAACTGCTGCTCTATGTTATGGCTCTCGCATTCCTTATACGACCTAGATCGAAACCGAAGACCAATGACCATGTACATTTCTACCTCGAAGAGCTTCCACGATGTCTCTGTGACGGCAATCTCTTGTCTCAGTTGTTTCACTCCAATGGCAGCTACCCCCCCCCCATCGAAGACGGAGCTCGATATCCCGATAATACTGCTTCACGTATTTAATACTCGCCTAGGGTTTTGCGTAAACTCGCATATCACGACCGACTGAGATGCGAATGTTCTCGAACTCCTTTCTCCCACACGATTATAGCCTCGATTCTAGCACTCATTGCGTCAAAAGCTTTCAGATCCTTCGCAACATATATATTTGCATGCTTCTGCATAGATATCGTCACTACGAAAGAACACCCAACTGTTGCTGGTGAGGGGACTGGATTTTGTCCCTAGCTGGAGAGCAGGGCCTTTTCCTTCTAAAGCCAACTAAAGATAGTAAGTTTGAGTTAATTCGAGGGCTTCTACAACACGAATATATATAATCAAATTACCGATTGTCGCGCATCGATGCTAATGAGAACAAATTGGCAGATTTGACGTCTCAGTCGACACCAAATTAGTGGACTTTTAGTAACGTCATCTTGGAGAGACTTTCGGGTACTTCCTATCAGTTTAACAGTCATTTGATCCCATCATTCTCGTAGTTTTCCAAAATATGAATGTAAGACTTGCAGAACGACCAAGTGTCATATTCCAACTAACGTATAATTACGCCTATCAAGCCCGGATAGTTCTCCAGTCATAACCTTCCTGATGGCCATATCCTAAGATATTACTTAGATTAGTCGTAAGTAAACTATATACGGGGATCCAAACCCTACAAAACCCTATTCGACACCACTAACAAAGTATTATTCAACCTAATTTGAAGGCCCTTCGACTCATTGTTTTGGACATGACAATTGATTTCGTTCGAATCAAATAGTAGGGCCTCCTCACCAGCGCACCTCATTGCATTACTTACTGCATCATACATTTTCAGGAACAAAAACAAATTCATCCGTAGTCAGTTATGGAGTTTCTAAACGAACTTGAAACCATGGCACAGGCTGCGACCCAGGAATCCCAACAAGCTGATTGGCCAAACCATGATGATATCGAAAGATGGCAGTCTTTGTTTGGATTTTCGTACTCTCAAGCTCTGAAGGAAATACAAGATCATAGATCAGATATATCACGATCCAGAGTGTCTGAGTCGCACTGGGAGATTGTGCGCGACAGAAAGGAAGCAGAAGGGTTCAACAAAGAAGCGTATGAATATTCGTGCAACTTCAGGGTTCCGAAATCATCGACCACCCTGACCATAGCCCGCAGTCAAAGCTATCTTCTCCGGCTCGACGGTCCGATTAATGATTTACTAATAGTAAAGCAAGCCTTGCAGCTCAAAGAAGCTCCCCCGATATTTTACAGCACTGATGATGATGGCAAACCGGTCTCATTTGTGAGCATTCATCCTAACCAGTACTATTTACATGTCATTTCAATGTGGAACGAGAATTTTTGACGCAGATATCCGCCTGAGATATATCCTCTCAATCTAACCTGCTGATTCCTCACATTTGCAACTAATTACAAGATGGCTAATCTGAAGTATCACAGTGCAAGATAGGCATAACTGCCAGAAACAATATCCTTACTTATCTGTCCGAGAATGAGCCGCGTTTTCAGCCAACATTTGTTCCATACTGCATGGCCGACAAAGACCTGTCGACCATTTCGGCATACCCTACGCTTGGAATCGATGCTACGATGCCACAGTTTCGTTCTTCCTCGGCAGATGACCCGATCCTCATTCCCACCCAAAGTCAGTATCCAGTCTGGTATTTCTTCTACGGCACGCTTGCCGACTCTGCGGTATTGGCTCGCCTCCTGGGTGTGGAGCCGATATACAAGGATGCCTCTGTCAAGGGAGGTATTCTCAAGACATGGGGAGGGAAATACAAAGCTCTGGTCGATAGTCCTGGTGACGTCGTACATGGTGCTGCGTTCTTGGTCCAAAACCAAGATCAGGAGGATATTCTTCGTTGCTACGAGACAGAAAAGTACGAAGTTGTGAGATGCGAGCTTGAAATCGGAGATGAAAAGGTCAGGGGGCTTACGTTTCGGTTTGTCGGTGACACATAGAGCCGTCGTCGCACACCCATCGGTCTTGATGAAAACAGGGAAATTGAAAATCCAACACCTTCTCTCAATTGCAGTCCCCCACAGCACGTCGGACTAATCTTGGTATCTAAGAATATGTCCAGATGATGTGCAGCGGGACAAGCCATACCTGCAGCTGCTCTGAGCCTACCATACATACCAATTACCTAAGAAGTGAAAGGTAGATTGGTTTTAATCTTTATGCGTCATCTGCCTGTATAAGATGGGTTAATACAATCGCTTATGGCTATACTTTGTCAATCTCGGTACAGCCAATCGGCTCAACTGCCTCGCTATGAAGCCGCACTTTGTTCAGCAATTAGCCGCAAAGCCTGTCGCTCAGCTGCAAAATACGACGTAGTCGGCAAGTTAGCCCGCCTATATTTATGAGGACGGGGTTATTTAGGAAAGTCTTATCAGACATAGGATACCCGCGCGTTCGCGAATGATTCTTCTAACATCATCAATCCAAAATGTTACTAGGGCTTCTCGGCGCTGCCCTTTGGGCGATATCACTCTTGGGCTTAGCGGATGCACAATTTCCCATACCGCGGCGTAGCCAATACATTCGATCATTACATAAGAGATCGGGTCTACAATCCTCCTATGACTATGTGATTGTGGGAGCAGGGACTTCCGGCCTCACGGTGGCCGACCGACTTTCAGCAGACGGAAAATGTGAGCTCTCACGGATCCGAAAGATAAGCTAGCTTCTAAGTGATGTTTAAAACTAGCGACGGTTCTGGTCATCGAAAATGGCAAAATAGGTAAGCCTTATTCTTTACTGACAGAAATGCTGGCTTGCTAATCGCTATAACTAGTCGACTCTTCAAGAATCAGCCAAGTGTACTCTGGAGTCGCAGCAATGGGCGAACCTAGTTGGTCGTACCAGATCAACTCGGTTCGCCAGCCAAACTTGAACAATAGGTCAACCACCGTTGTTGTCGGGAAACTGGTTGGCGGAAGCTCCGCGATAAACGCAATGATGACTATTCGAGGGACATCGGACGATTACGACCGGTGGGGAAGTTTTTTCGGCAATGATTCTGCTTGGTCATGGGAGGGTATACTTCCGTATTTCAAGAAAGTGCGTCGTACCCAGACTCATCGCAGATGATTGTTCTAAACGCCGAAGGCCGTCAACTTTTCGCCACCCATCGATGATGTCGCCAAATCCGTAAACATCACTTGGGACAACTCGTACTGGGGCAACAGCTCTGGCGTTCACACCTCGTGGCCGCGTTTTCAATGGCCAGCAACAGGTTCGTGCGAAATAAATTGAACTACAGACTTGGTTCTCACTTTAAGCAAAGAAGCACAGTTCGAAGCATTCAGAGACATTCCGGGGGTTGAGTTCCCTCCAGATAGTGGTTCGGGAAAAGCCGGCGTGTACTGGTTCCCAACCTTTATGGATCCCGAGAAAATAGAGAGGTCATACGCTAGAACCGGCCACTTCGACCTCATCAATAGGACCAACTTCAAAGTAATCACCGACTCCAAAGTTACCAAGATTTTGCTTGACGACGGGGTAGCTACAGGGGTCTCATTCGAGCAGAAAGCTGAGAACGGTACGGCTATCGTCACTATCAAGGCAAGCAAGGAAGTCATCATAGCGGCCGGTGCGATCCACTCGCCGCAGCTTCTCCAGCAAAGTGGCATTGGACCAAGTGCGCTTCTAGAATCCGCGGGCATAAAGACCATTGTCAACCTCCCAGGTGTTGGGCAGAATTTCCAGGACCATCCCATGGTATTCACGAATATCGTTCGTAAGTTTACATCTTTACACGAGAAACCATAGCAAAAGGACCTGCTTACAACTTGATGCTAGTCGAAAACTTCACTGTTCACCCAAATCCTGCAGACATGTATTCAAATCAGAACTTTTCCGCTTGGGCTCAGGAAGTTTGGAGGGTCAACAAAACAGGTACGTCAAAGTCCCTTTCCGGGAACATGGTACAAGATATGATGATTGATGGAATTTCCAGGGCCCTATTCTTTGGGCGTTGGTAATGCTGCTGCCTGGCTGGGAATGCCAGTTATCGCCCCTGACACCTTTGAGGAGATCGCATCCAAACTGGAGAAACTAGATCACGCCTCGCTATTACCAAATGGCACAGATCCAACCGTCGTCTCGGGTAAGTAAACTTCATATAATCAACTTTCAGTAGGATTGTGCAGTATTGATGCTACAAGAAATTCTTATCATTCCCTTTAGTCGTTTCCCGAGCCACTGACACGCTATCCTAGGATACAAGGCGCAAATGAAGGACATGGCAGCGGCCATCCGGTCTCGGAACACAGCATTCTACAACCAAGTATTAACCGGCGGTTCGTCATCGGGGACAATCGTAGACCTGCACCCCCTAAGCCGAGGGACGGTGAACATCAACGTGACGGATCCGTTCGCGAGCGAGCCGGTGGTAGACTACCGAGCGCTGACGAATCCCGTGGACCTCGACATCATGGTGGAGATCCTGCGGTTCATGAAGCGGTACTATTTCGAGACGCGACTGCGTGACCTAGCGCCGCGCCAGGTGCAGCCGCCCGACTACGTCAACGAGCCCGAGGATCTCAAGGGCTTCCTGCGTCAGAACGTCAACCCTTCGTATTTCCACCCTGCCGGGACATGCGCGATGATGCCGCGCGAGCTGGGTGGCGTCGTAGATGAGCGCCTGAAAGTCTATGGCGTCAAGAGCCTACGCGTCGTTGATGCAAGCATCATGCCCGTTTTGGTTGGCGCGAATACATGCCAGACTACGTATGCTATTGCGGAAAAGGTGAGTTGGCATTGTGGTGTCTTTTTGTGATACTAAACTAACTTAATGTTATCAGGCTGCGGACCTGATCAAAGCTGATGCTTGATAAAGTAGTGGTCTCTGTCTATAATACTGCGGGGCCGGAGGTTGAGCTATTCTGCAATATGATTTTTTCTGGTGTTGACGCTGGGGCTCATATCTGTGTCTATAACGCCAAACAGTTTGACAGTAGATGTGTAGTTAAAAGCAGAAGTTCTTAGGATTTTCATCACCCTCGTCTTTCATAGCTTCCGTGTTAATATCCATTACATCTCGTGCAGTTGTGTGTCAGCACTTTAATAATAGGGGTAAGGGTCCTATATAGAAGGCACCGAAATTGGTCGCAGCAACTTGATGATGATTAAATGTTGAATGATATATCATTAAAGCGCATACAATCCAACTAACTCGCGAAGACCACCGCAGATGGCGAGGAAAATAAGATGAAACGGCACTTCTCATGACGCCTGGCCTACCTTCGTCTCCGTTTCAGCCCGACTGTAAGGTCTCGTAGGTAGCCATGCTAGCTGCGTGGGCATCTCCACAAGAGGATCGTCTGGCTTTTCCCTGAAAATGCCTCTTCTGCACACTTCCTGTGTCTGGGATATGTGCGGTTGCTCAGACCTACGGGCCTTTTCTGCCTCTACTCTTTTTCCCCGGCTTCTATAGTGGACGATGAGCCACCTCGAGGCTCCCAGGATCCCGATAGCAACAAGCCCAGTGCTGACACCAATACCAGCTCATGCCCCAGTACTTAAGTTTTGGTTTGATGGTCGATTTTTTCTTCCATCGCACTGAAGATTGTGGATGATTTGGCTGTCGCGTTGAGATACTAGCTTCCAACAGTCAAAATCGTCGTTGAGCGCATTGACAGCAACGTTCAGAGCAGACCCCAAAGGCGGCAAAAGGTTCAGACCGATTGAACGAATGTCATGTTGATTACATTGCATTTAGCAACTTGGAGCAGTGTGTACTCACTTGTCGATGAGCCCCTTGATATGTATGCATTCTGCTTTCTCCAAGGAACTGAGGAATGGCAGCACCGTGTCGCCGTTTTTTGTGAATATTAAAGTATTAAGAGAGGAAAGGCTTTTAAAATTGAATGTGCAGTTCGTGTTATTGCTGACATAGAGGTTCTTTCCGAACCCTGTTAAATTATTATAGGCGATGTGAGCATTCCTGTTTGAAGTGATATTCAAGTCCCCTCTAACTTTCCCTACCTGGCGCAGCGGAATCTCGTAGAATGGTCCCCCAAAACAGGGGACCGGCGGTCGATTCAAGTAGCATATCGTGCTTGACTTGGAGGGTGGAAATAGCCGATGTACCCCCAAAAGGGAAAGGGTCAATGGTGACATCTCCTGTAGCATTTCTCAAAGTAAACTTTTGAACTGACGTCAGTTTTACGAGGTTGTAATTGCAACTCTGCCCGGAAGGATATAGGTCTTCAGCCGAAGTTAGACCACCAAGGTCTAAACAGCCGTCTGTATATACAAAGCCAGTAGATACGTTCCAACTAGGAATTAGATCTTGCTCTGGATGTTTCCCGACACCAAATAACGCGATCTTAGATAAACAGTTCAAATCACTAAGTGCAATATCCAACAAAGATGGCGCACTAGTAATATTGAGAAAAAGCACAGGATGACTTTCTGGAGAAAGTTGAACAACGATTCCAATATGTCAGGGGATATGTTGTATCTAGAGTGAGGTTGGGCCACTGGTAGGTCACTGCTAGGTCGAAGGTAGGGGTTAGGGTTCAATAACATTGATTCCTGGCCTATCCTAATGAACTGGGAGGATTCCAGCCTTTATATAGCCAGCCATTCCTTACGTATCCACTATATCAACTCCTACTAGTCTCCTGCGCCCTTAGTGCCTGACACAATAATGGAAATGAGAGACCGGTTAGGCTAGTTGTTTGATTGATAGTCACGGCATTGGCAAAGTTTAGATCGGGAGAATCTAAGATCTTCAATCGAGGGCTGTCTTGAACGTCTATGTGGAATGTTTTTGTAAGATTTCAATTGAAAAGGTGAGTGTGCCTGTTGAATTCCTGGTTATGGTCGGATTTTCAGGGTCTTGGCACCGCCGTAGTGGACCATTGTGAATATCGGTTTGATCGGTGATGGTAAAAGTGGTATCACGAGTATCCATAGCTATGGGTTAATAATAGAAAGAGAAGTAGAGGGGGCAAAAGAGTACATAGAGTCAAGGAAGGAGCGGTGTTATTGACTACCTAGCTTCTTTAATCTGTATAAAAGGGGATGGGGACTAGAAACGATTTGGGGAGGCTAACCTTTTCTACACGAGAAAGGCCCGACATTTTCCCTGGAGCCACGAACCGAGGCTATTGACACAGTATATGATGCAATGTAAAATCATAAGTTAGGGCGGGATTAGAGGTTTTGGTAGTATTCAAGCACCCCTGAACGAGGCGACAACCACAAGCCAAGAAAACAATTCCTAATTTCATGCACCCTTCACCAATTGCGCTATGATATTGAATGCTCTGATAATACATCTGATTGTGAACACAGCCCACGTTATGCTAGGTTCCTTCTATGAGGTTCTAGCAGTATATTCGGTAGCATCAAATCTGATTTCTTACTGACGCATTAGATTTTCCGCTGCGTGTGGGCGTATTCGCGAGATAATGATCTTGAGTGACATCTTCCAAACTTATGGAGCAATAGATGCAGCCTAGGCACTAAAACTAACTACTGGTCTCCAACATCTGCTTCAACCCTGCCTCAGCAGCTCGATACCACCGGCCCCTCTCCTCTAGGTCATCCTCGACACCACCTAGAGCAGCCTCTTTTCGCCTCCTCGCCTCCTTTGCCGCCGCCATGCTATTCTGCCGTTTCGTCTCCAGGGGTTGTAGCTCTGCATGCAGTCGCTCCAGTTCCTTCTTCTTGCGTGGGACTTGGCTCTGCAACTGCTCCAACTGGCGGTCAAGCTCATCTCGCTGCCGTTTCTTGGCTGCCACCAAATCCAGTGTTTTCGCCAAAGGCAGATTGAAATCGGGATTTGGATTTAACTCTGACGCCTGAGTTGCCTTGAGTTGTGTCACCGCACTCTCGAGCTCGGCAAGCTTGTCAGGCAGCTCCTCCAATCTGGCAGTCTCCGTCTTGACCCTCTCATACTTCCTGCTCAGGTCCATGGCCTTCTTCTCGAGCTCTGTGACCATGTCGGCGACCTCGGTCTTCAGAGCCTTGAGCGTGGCTTTCGCCTCAAGGTTCTGCTTCTCGAGATCG
This sequence comes from Xylaria sp. 218_066, assembly GCA_019843955.1. Classification (NCBI taxonomy): domain Eukaryota; kingdom Fungi; phylum Ascomycota; class Sordariomycetes; order Xylariales; family Xylariaceae; genus Xylaria; species Xylaria sp. 218_066. The sequence continues at coordinate 149,189 of JADKYC010000085.1, read as the reverse complement.
ACATTTTCCTGGGGGCTGACGATCAATGGCGGATCGCCGACGATGGCACGAATGAACTTCTCCTTCGTGACCTGCTCCACATAGCTGAAGCGTAACTTGGCGAACAGTTCCCGGTAGTGTGTGAGATCTGCCTCTAGTGATGCGGGAGTAGTCGCGTCAAGCGAGGAATTGGAGATGTCTGATGTTCGTTGAGATTGTTGCTGTAGCTGTGCGATCTCAGTAGAGATGGGCTCGCTAAGCTTCAATATGGTAATTTCTTGCTTCGCTACGAGCGCTTGCAGCTCTGCTAAGATTTGCTCAGGAGTACGCGTCGCCATGGTCTAAGCGTTTCAAGTCAATTGTGTAAATGACTTGCAGGTTCTGGTTGCTTGTAAGATAGTTGCTGGAAAGAGCTTGAGTGAGTATATTTCTTCATCCGCAACTTTTGGATTCCGGTCAGATGTTTAAGTAATTGTTGACGGCTTGTGCGCATAGAGGTTGCGAGCTATGTAAACTCATACCGAAGCCTTGTATTTACTAAATTTAGATAATTCTGTAGCGATTGGACCTTGTTTACATATATCCTAAAAGGGAAAGGCGGTTATCGAAACAATAGTGGGGCTGTTGCCCTATTATCGAGGCGGTGAATCACTGCATAACCGGCCGATAAGTCCGATAAGTCGCAACCCGCCTCTCTAGCGCAGCGGCGCCTCAACAACTTCCACGGCGCCCCGCTGACGCAACTGACGCAACTGACTGCAATTGCCTTAGGAGCAGAGGTACCAGTACCTTAGCACGCATAACATGTAGAAGGCGACCTCTCCCGTATTATCACCGCGATTCTCCCTCGAGTCCCTTCCATCGATCTTCAATATGCCGCCCTCCCATGAGATTTTGACCGACGATTATGTCGCCGAGCTGTTGGCTAAAGAAGCCAACGATTGCTCCTTGAAGTACTCTGCCATGGGTCTAGATGCCCTCAAATCAGACAAGTACGTCACGATACTCAAATTACGCCTTCGTTGTCACGGCGCGTAGCTAAAGACAACGACAGGCGCCCAGCAAATCAACCAAAGCCGAACACGCGCTTTCTCAACAACATCATCCGAGACACCAATAGTCATAACCGGGCGCTTCTCGCAAAGGAGAATGCTGAAGCCCAAGCAAGACTGCGCGATCTCGAGGATTCCGATCGCCAGAAGCGAGACGAAGAGCAGCGCAGGGAACGACGGTTCAAGCCGGGCCCGGGCGACACGAGGAAGCGCATGCTTGGAGATATAGCTGCTATCCTAGGCGGACCGTCCAAGAGGCGCCGGCCCGCTGAGAACGACAAAGACTCAGCGGGTAGTGCGCCGGACCGGGACGAGCGCGAATCTGGGAATGATCGTGATCGAAAGGGCAAGTCGCGGGAGACGAGGCACCGCGAAGACGACGTCAAATCGAAGAGGAGTAGGAGAGACGACCAGCATTCCGATTCCCGTGACAGACACCGCCATTCCCATCGACACGAATCGAGACGCAGTGATCGTAGATCTAGTTCGCGCGAAAGAAGAGAAGATCGGCATCGAAGACGCAAGGAACGGTCTCCCCGAGAAAAAGACGACAGTCGCCGACACCACCATCACTTCGACAAAGAGGCACGCGAACCCGCAGCTTCCTTAGATAAAGATAATGACTCCGACTCCGATCCGCTCGACGATATTATTGGCCCTGCGCCACCCTCGAAGTCGACCATTCTTCGCCGCGGGCGCGGTCTTAACTCAGCCATGTCCGGTATTGACAGTCGCTTTGCCGCCGATTATGATCCTACAATCGACGTGACCCCCGATCCCGACGATACTGGCGCCGACGATTGGGATAACGCAGTGGAAGCGTTCCGAGACAGACAGAAATGGAAACAACAAGGAGCGGACCGACTTCGCTCCGCAGGCTTTACTGACGACCAGATACGGAAGTGGGAGAAAGGGGATAAGAAGGATGAATCGGATGTACAGTGGAACAAGGCTGGCGGTGTGCGCGAGTGGGATCGCGGGAAGGTCCTTGATGAAGACGGCCGTCTGTCTCCTAGCCTAGAATTCGGCCGATTAAAAGGCACATGAAAAGCAGCAGGGTATTGGCGATTCATCATTAACCATATCATTTTCTTACGTCTGTTTCTTTTGGCAACGGAGTTAGGATTCACAACGGCACTGGGTAGATGACTGCATAAGGGCATGCATCCTAAGGCGTTTTGCACGCATTTTTTGTCAAAACGGCGTTTTTCGGTAGCTTTAGAAATGAGGTATGTCTCAACCTAGCATGTCTCAGATACAATGATTATAATGCCTTACACAAGACGTTTGCCCCGTTCCGTCTCACGATATGTCATAGCTTTGCACGCTTCCGCTTCAGCTTCAGTCTATGTACGAAATTCCCCTATAGAAACAACCCATTCCTCCAAACCCCCGTTTCCCCTTTGTTATTCACCAAAGAGACGCCGCAGACCAAAATTCGAATTCGACCCCGACCCCGACCCGGCCACAGGCGTGGCAAATAACCTCTGCAAGCCGTAATCAGAAGCCGTCGATAGACGCACGTACGCGCTGCTCAGGCTCACGGGACTGCTCACCCGCAGCGGCGTGGCGAATAGGTCCGCCAGACCACCGTACTCCGGACTCGCGACGCGATATGGCGGCGAGGCCGAGCGGCTCCTGCGGTCCGGGTCCGGCGACGACGCGTCGTAGAGGTTGCGGAGACCCATGCTTGTCGAAGATGACCGGTATGCACCCGGGATGGAGATCTTCTCCCGACTCTTACTCCTGCCCCGGCCCTCTGGGCTCACGTTACGTGAAGACGGGGGTGTAGCGGGTCGAGATCCCGTCGTTAGCAGTTTATAGCTTCGCCAGCTTAGCCGCCGTTGGAGGACACCTCCGCCGGCGCCGTCGAGCGTGGTGGTTGCTTCGCTATTCGGCTCCGAGATGAAAGGCCCCATGAACCGTCTGGCGATGATGGAGATTGTCGACCCGGAGTTTCGCGAGACGCCTGGGACGGGGCTCGGTCCCATCCCCATTCCGCCCCGAGGCATCCGAGGGAACGTCCGCGGACTCGCTGCTCGGGATCCCGGCGCTGACTCCACTGTTGCGCTGGACCGTTTCGTGCTTCTTGGTCTTGATAATCTGGAATGCCAAGAGTCGGCGGGCGAGCGGCCGCCGTGCATGAAATATGGCAGCGGCTGCTGCGTTTGGGGTGTCCTCCTCTTCCTGCGGCGCTGCTGCTCGTATTCTAGGCCCTCGTTGCCGATGTGTTGGATAAAGGGTTCCCTTTGGGGAGACGTCGAGTAGTCGAGTCGTGGAGCCGGTGGTGGTTGGGCCGGGGCCGGGAGTGTGAGTCTGAAGAAATTCCCTAGTTTTCTGCGTAGTGAGGCGAAGAAGTCTCGCATGGCGTACCGCGATGACCGCCGCTTCTGTCGTCGGTGATGCTGCTCGCCTGAGCGACGGTGGTGCTTCTTGCGTTTCTGCTGTTTCTGCCGATGTCTGCGCTGGCTTGTTGTTTGGGACTGATCTTCGTCGTTTGGATATTCGTTTGGCTGCCCTTCGTAGACGGGTTCGCGGTCCAGTGGTGGTGCTGAATTGGGCCGTCTTGGGAGGGCTTCTGATGGTTCTTCGGGTAGGGGAAATCTTGGTGCTTTCTTGGGGAACGGGCATCCTTCACCACCCTCCCGCTGCTTCTTTGCATCTTGGGTTTGCTTTCTCTTTCTTTTCCGTTCATCGTCTCTCTTTCTCTTAGATGCCTCTTCGCGTTTCTCTTTCTCTTTCGCCCTGATCATCCCAAAGAAGGAATATGGGGTCGTAGGTTGCATCGGAGTTGGCTCCGGCTGAGGGGGTTGAATGGGTTCATCTCGGTCTGATGTGACGCTTTGCTGTCGGGGACGGGGACGCCGCCGTCTCCGCCGTCTAGCCTTTGCCGCGGCCGGTGATGATGACGGCCGGCGTTTTAATCCTGGGCCCGGTGTCCTCTTGCCTCCTTGTGTGTTTGGGTTGGGCTCTGGGGGAGGAGTAGGGAGTCGATGCCCGAGATTTGTCCCCCCGAGGACTTCATTTTGCCTCTGACCTTGCTGACGCAGTGCCTCTGCGAGTATCTTTGGGATGGCGTGTGTGTGCTGTTCACTCGAAGGGATGTAGATTGGGACAGCCCGATTTCGAAGTTTCCGGGGACGCGAGCGTGAATGGGAAGCGAAGCGAGACGGCGAGGCTGCGTGGGAATGGGAACGTAGCAAAGGAGAACTACTTCTAGCTCTCGTGGAAGACCTGCTCCGGCTGCGTCCTCGTCGGCTGCGAGACGATGATCCTATTGATCTGGACTGGTAGGAATGCCGTCTGTGATGGTGCGTCTTGCTCTTGATAGAATGCTTGGGAGACATAGCTGCGGATCTACTACCTGGTGTCTTTGGGATAGATCACAGCTTGCTCGATCGAGCTGGGCTATCTACAAAGAGAGCAAGTGGGAGAGGAGAGGTTAGAGACGATATTATCACAAGATAGATATACTATAGTATCTGCGTTGTTAGTCATTGCGTATGTTATGCTCGTGCACAGATTGTTTGTCATCCTTTCACTTTTCCACGTCGCGCGCAGCTAAAATCTAGTCAGCCGGCCTCTCTGCATTGCGTAACAAAAGTCCCCTTATATGGTATTTGTATGGATGGAACGGAATTCTGCACATTACATTATAGCTCCGACACATATAATTAACGCATCGATCGTCGAAAGCGTTCGCCAACCACTGATATATGACATAAACAACAAGCTCGCTGGCAATAACAGAAAACAGCAAGACAGAGTTGCGAATGGGAGCCCGACTTGGCTCTGCATCTCATGGCTCTCATGGCTCTCCTGACTTTCGAAACTTAACTTCCGACTGCACGTGTTGGGTACTGATTCGCCGCGTCTCCGATGCCCGAATCGGAGATCCCGTTTCTGTTCTTTGCCTGGGCGTCGACTCACACTCACGTTCACGCGACGAGGGAAACACGTCGTCTCAGAGGCACGTAGTTTCAGCCTACAACCCGTGCGATGGCTATGACTGGACACCAGTCGGCCAATACCTAGCTGGATTTAATGCAATGCGGGATGTCGTGTGTGTGTGTACCGTGTACCGCGCACCCTCGAGGCCTGATGGCCCGGTAAGCGGAGTTAAAGTCAGGTATTACCTGCATCTGGGCTTCAACGAACCTCGGGAACGGCTCTGGCCCCGAGAGAGGCCCGATGATACACTAGCCATCTATGCGTACCTGATTCATACAATATCTGGTTGCTTGCTTGCTAGCTTTGCTTTGCTTAGCTTTGCTTTGATTACGCCCCCAATAACGGTGGTCCAACACGTGGGTGGCATTGAGTTGCGTGGCCCATTGTTGTTGTTGTTTACATAAAAGACGCGGTTGTATTGATATGGATCACTTGATTTGATTTACCTCCGGGCAGGCAAATTGATTCGATGTTGGCGTATCTATCGATCCCCTCTTTTCTATGCCGAGATCTTGCATTTTGGTGCTATATCCCACGCCCAGTCCAACGGCAAATCATCGACAGCGGCATACAAGCAAAGATTTATAATCACAAAATTTGTAGCAAAACACATCTCTTGAGCAAACAGCAATCGGTCTGGTGGTCTAGTGGTATGATTCTCGCTTAGGGTACACCCTACGCTTAATATGCGAGAGGTCCCGGGTTCAATCCCCGGCCAGACCCTTCTTTTGCTTCAGTTCTGTTCATCTCCTTTTTTTTCCATTCAAAATTGCTCCATAACATCTCCGGTTAAAGCTTACAGGGTTTTAGCTTTTTCATATGATACCTTCGTCCAACCTTCGCCGCTATTGGGGGCATCGCATGGGCTCGATTTCATCTGTCGCCATGATTCCGACACGACGACCAGAAAGATCTTGGACGGCAAAGGTAATAACATGCTAAGACCGACTGAGTCCGCTATGTCACGGGGCTGGACAGTCGCCAATCTCTGCGGTTCGGTGGTTATCGTCATCAACGTGTGCCGGGTTCTTGAGCAACGGCCGGTAGACTGGAAATGACACGGCAAGGAATCCAACCGTCATCTCAGTCGCCGCAAGAAGAGCAGACAGCACCAGTTGCACTGTAAAGTATATATCAAGCATAGGCTCCGAAGCTGTGAAAAAGGTTGTAACCTACAGCTCGTACCCAAGCCGGGATTCGGGCGATGCTGACAACGCAGCCCCTAATATATCGAAGCTACTTCATAGAGCTGGGAAACTTACGCGCCACCTACCGCAAAAGCTAGAATAATGAGTCGCTTCTTCTCTGCCGACATTTGCAACTTCAGGGCGGACGGAATCGGTAGGAAGAGGATAAGAAACTCAATACCGATATGTACCGATATCAGAACAAGTCGGTGAATCGGGTCATCCCACAGACCCTCGATAGGAATACCCTAGGATGAACGTCATCACAGTCGAGACGATGACAACCCAGACGAGGGCCCTCTGAGTAAAAGGCAGAAATCGATGCAATGACATCTTTAGGATCCAATAGGCCCCCTTAGTGGCGGTGCAAGCCGCATAACTCGGGGCTTTCTGATCAGGCTCCTAGTCGTGAGGCTGATTAGCACCTGTATGTCGGGGTGGCCGAGACATGCTGTCTCAGACAGTCGTCCGCGTGGAAACGATTCTGGCTATGTTCACTGATCACAGGATTCATATGCCTTGGCTGATTACTTCAGTCTTGCGGTCCGAGAGTAATGACGATCTAGCTAGCTAGGGTATGATAAAGCATGAAGGCTCCTCGGCCCTTGTAATGCCGATATTATACGGCAGTAATAGTAAATTCTCATGATCCCGCCAAAACCATGCATCTCACATTTAAGGGTCCATCATCACTTAAGTGAGGTGGGCTATGGTATTGTTATAGTCAGTCAGGCGGATCTAATCATCTTGACCTTGAGCCTAACGTACCTAGCTTCTTCCCCTGTCTCTATGATGTCTACCCTTGCCAACACTGAAAATATCACCTTTTTTGCAAATTTCTACGCCAATCCTGCCTGATATATGTCCTTCCTTAGCTGTACCACTGTTCCCCAAACATCGCTTAACTTCTTCCTTCGCCTAAGATGCTAGTGCTGGTGATGGCTATCACGGGGTTACTGAGTTCTTGTATAATGGAGATACCTCGACTTCACGCAACCATAGAGACCAAGGCCGATCCAAATTTCGGGAAATCCTTGCATAGCTGTCTTTTGCCTCATGAGGCGTAAGATATACGATCTCGTCTTTCCTGCCACCGTATGCGTGCTTGAGGTTCAACGCTTCCGACTGATCTTGTGCATTGCGCTGCGTGTATATAGCCTAGTACACGACGCTTTGAATATCAGTACCGCAGCCGGCGAAGCCATGGCTTTGCATCAGCACAACAGCGTGATCAGGCAAAGCCGTTGCCTCGCTGCTTTTGGCCGAGAATTTGGCCGCGAGAGCTGCACCTAGGCGTACATTACTGACAAGAAGATCATGGGCGTCGTTATCGCTATAGTATTCGGAAATATCGAATACGGGGACCTCTTCGCCTGAGTTTTCGACATAGTTTAGTCGTGTACGATGCAGTATACATTCATTCAGTTTAAGTAAGCCGAAGACGACGTACCCAGTAACCCTGCCATATGAATCGCCGCCTTGAGAGGGACGTTGCTGATGGCGTATGGAACCACGGCCGGCGAATGACTTTGCACGACAGTGTTGATCCCCGAGAAACGTTTATAGATCTCTGAATGAATGTAACGTTCGCCGAAGGGCCTTAAAGCATTAGGATCGACCGGTGATGCATCCGCTATAAGAAATTCTACAATGTCTTCTTCCGAAGACACAAGAGCGGGCACTGGGCTACTAAGAGGCATAAAGAAGGTTGATAAATTATCTGGATTGCGTACCGAGAGGTGGCCGTAGGCGTCAAGCACGTCATTGTAATGAAGTATATGTAAGGCATTGATTAAAGTGTGGATGACGCTTGCAGACACCATGTTGGACTAGCAAGGAATATTTTACTCTGCGTCGAAGGGAGATATTCGACAACGAATTATGTTATCACCAAATGAAGCCGATAATAAGTTCTTTGGTTGATCCCAGAGACCTGTAATGTAGCAAGATATAGATATCTATGGTGTAGATGAAACGGAGGGCGATGGTTCAGAGATTGCTAGGGGTATTTATACCTACTTACATACCAACTTAGTCCCTCTCCTCAGCTCCAAGCTTCCATCGAAGCATACCGATTTTCCGAATATATAAGTAGCTAAGCGAACAAATTGCAGGCGCCGCGATGCAGAAAGCCTTTTCGGCGCCACTGATATGGGTTGGGGAACACAATGAGGGCGACGATTATGCATCACTACTGACCCCGAAGATTCGTATTGGCGGGGTAAGTAAGGGCTGACAGACTAGGCGCCTTCTTTATGTATTGTGTTGAACACTACTCTAAAATCAAGACTGAGCCATAAGCCAGCTGAATAGAATCCGACCCGAATAATTGACGTCCCATTTATGTGGGTAGTTACCGTTTCTTTTCCGCGATCCCTGACCGAAGTCTTGGAGAAGAGAAATGTAATTACGATCGAGATGTGAGTGATTGTGACGACGTGCACACTTGACGATGAAAATAAGTCACGATATATAGCGTCATGTTTAACACCTTAGTAACGTATCTCCTATATTGAGATAAAATATTCTTATCATGTTCTTAGGCTTCTTAAAAACCCGACCACACCGCCAAAATACCCTACAAGGTCATCTATCACTTTAATAACTAGATCAAAGTGTAGCCGTAAAAAGACTGCCAACCATGCCTAAGTAACTCTATAGTCTTATGTTACCCTAAAACAACTTATAAAAGCTCAGATAATAACGTTTACTTAGCTATGTTATTTTAATTAAGTGGTGTACGCTGCAAGATTGTCTTTAATTAATCATTTCGTCCAAATCTCGTGGGGTGAGGTTTATGTGACGGTTTCGGCTTCTATACCAACACTTCAAACTTTGCATGCAAAATGTTGATGTTAGTGATGGTGCGGGTATCCAAGACAAAAAATGGAAACGTGAGCGTGAGATAAAGACGAAACAATTGCTATAATTATCGACCATCGAAGTCTTTGCCATACCGTGAATTGAGAAAATAGAGTAAAAGTTAGTGTTGCCAGGCAGTATGCTTAATTGATTACCTAGGTACCCACAAAACTCCACGTTGTGAGGCTATATCTTTCTCAATTTCGGTATGACTCTTCCATCCCAGCAAGTCGGAGTTTCGCACTAACTCAACCCCTGTGATTCGCGGAATACCAACCCCTGCAATCAACCCACGATTCTACGCCGCACGCTTGAACCAGGCTACACACTTAGCAAACCGGACCTTGTGACTAATTCATATATCCGATAGCTAATGAATCTGGAGTATACTCCAGACTAAGTTTGTTTGATTCCAAACATTGTCGGCGATTACATCGCAGGCGGGGAGACTCAACGTCGAGGACACGCCATGATGGATCGTGATGAACGCCGGAAGGAGCTCGCCGACCTTTGATGTATAGTCATCGTCGGTGTTAATGCTGTAATCATAGAACTAGGGGGTCTTTGATGCAGGGAACAATGTTGATCCTGCTACTTGGGCACTGATTGTGTCGAAGAGAAGATACTCACGGAGGGATGAGGACGTCTACATAAAGGAGTATGAAGTCGCGTTTCTGGGGGGAAGATATTCGAGCAAACCAGCCATTCAGACCTCTTATAAGCAACATCATTAGCAACATAACTTCGGGCTTCAGCCAGCGAAACATTACACAAAATGCCTCTCACCAGTGATATCACCATCAACTACTCGAGGTTTGACCCTCGCAATGAAACCGAGGATACCAAGAAGTACAACGAGTTCCTCGAGAAGATGACCATCGAGGCGCCGAGCTGGTGGGTTGTAGGAGCGCCACAATTCCGAGAGATGATGGAAGCTGGGGAGATAGGGGGACTGAAACCATGTCAGTAAACCTGTCCATTTTTCATGCTTTACTGCAGTTCTTAGGATGAGGCTAGACAGGCCGTCGGACTGTGATTATCATCGTGCGATTCGTTAATCCTAGAGAGAAGGCGGCTGACAATTTTGCCATATAGCTCGACTTCCAGGAGCTCACGAGATCAAGGTCCCATCACGCGAGGCTGGCCGCGACATTCCTATCCGCGTGTACAAACCAGACAACGGGGAGCCAAGCAAGGGAATCCTGCTACACGCTCACGGAGGCGGATATTGCTTCGGAAGCCATGACGCGTAAGTGCTTGTTATTTCTGCAATTTAAATGTCCCTTAATAGGCAATTCGGGATCTAACAATCTAAATCAAGAGTCGACGAGCTTCTCCAATTCTACGCAAACACCTGCCAACTGACAGCCATGTCAGTCGGCTACCGACTCGCGCCAGAGCATCCCTTCCCTGCAGGCCGCGAAGACTGTATCGATGTCGCAGAGTATCTCGTCGACCACGGCGAGACAGAGCACGGTGGCAAACTTCTCTTTCTTGCCGGCGAATCCGGGGGCGCGCACATGTCTGTCTTAGTCGCGTTCGCACTAATCCGATCTCGTCCTCAGCATGTGTTGAAAGGATTGATCCTACCATACGGAAATTACACTGTCGCGCTAGGTCTTCCTTCCATGGTCGGTTTCGACAGACAAGTTCTGATCAATCACGAGATGGTACAACATTTCATGGACGCGTATACCCCTGGATGGACGGCCGAGGAGCGACGCAACCCGCTTGTATCCCCTATTTTTGACGACTTGCGCGCCCTCGCTGCGTCCACGCCAAATGGAAAGCTTCCTCCCGCGTTGTTTTTGTGCGGCACGAATGATCCTCTGCTGGATGATACTTTGCTCATGAGTGTTAAGTGGTTGGCAACAGGAAGCGAGGCGATTATCAAGATTTTCCCTAACGCGCCCCACGTTTTTAACGGCGGGCAGATAGACATTGCGAAGGAGAGCTTCGGCTACGAGGCGGAGTTTATTCTGGGGAGAATGTAAGCAGTCATGTATGTAATTGACTGAGTGTATCGCTATGTAACCCTTTGTTATTTATATTCTAGTTTCCCTATATCTTATAGTACTTGTTGCTCAATCATTACTTTCTGTAAAGTAAATTTCCGTCGTGGTTGGTAGCTCTTCTTTCCCACGAGTCCTCTTGTTAGTAGAGCCGTTAAACGTAGTATGTGTTATCATCCTTTCATGATAGTAGACTAGAATACGTATTTCAACACTCCCGTCTGAATCATAAGTCATACTCGGGGGTCGCGGCCAATAGTTACAGAAGAATAGCCATTCAAATGGTTTTGGCAGCCAGCGTTAGGACAATCTTCATCATGAAATTAGGCTCAAAGGAGAACCACTGAGGGCCGAATAGGGCCCCAATTTGCTAACACAATTGACTGTTAATTAATAGCAACGACACAAGAATTCTTGAATTCAACGGATCGCTGTTTTACTTATTTTCTTCCAGATCTTCCATGGGGAGTCTTTCAATACCAGATGCCCTTTTCGATAACCGAACGCCATGAAATGCATACTTATAAAACCCCATTTAGATAAATCCTTTCAGCACAGCGGCTTCGGCATTCAGTATCGACGAGCCAGCGGCTCCAATAACAGCTGGACACGATATTATTAGTAACAATCAGTTGTAACCTACGGGAAATATTTTGAAACTCACTGTTATGACTCAAAGCAACAAACTTAATATCAAAAATCCCACTCTCATCCTCCCGTACCCGTCCAACACTAACCGTATACCCCCGACTCAAATCACGATCAAGCCTCGGCTGCGGCCGATCCGCCTCTTCGAAAACCATAATACTCGGCTTCGGCGCGCTCGGACATCCAAGCGTCTCCGCCTCGCTGACGTAGTCGCGCATAGCAGCCTTGACATCCTCGACATTCGGCGCAGGGCGGTTCTTAAAGCGGAGGGAGACACAAGCGGTATGCCCATCGAGCACAGGGACGCGATTACACGCCGCGGAAACGCGGAGGTCACCTTGCTCCACGAACGCCGTAGCCTCGGTGTTAATCCCACCCAGAATCTTTCGCGCCTCTGTCTCTAGCTTGTCTTCCTCCCCGCTGATGAACGGCACTACATTATCGACGATGTCCATACTGCTCACGCCCGGGTATCCGGCCCCCGAGACGGCCTGCATCGTCACCACGCTGACCACGTCGACGGGACCGAAGCGCGCCTGTAATGCCGCGAAAGGGATCACGAGCCCGATTACGGCGCAGTTCGAGTTACATACTAGGAATCCGCGCTCTAGCTTATGTTGCTTCCGCTGGTGCGGGATGAGGTCCAGATGGGGGAGGTTGACGGTCGGCACGACGAGCGGCACGAGCGGGTCGCGGCGGTAGTTTTTCGCGTTGGAGAATACGGCGAGGTTGGCTTTTAGGAACTCCATTTCTGAAAATCACACCACACACAATCAGTTTCATTGCGCCGATCACACAGACTATATATAGTAACAGTAAGCTGTAAATAGAGACTCACCTATCTCCCCAGCGACGTCCGAGTCCAGCCCGCTAAAGACGACGTCGCAGTCGGCGAATTCGCTGGCCCTGCACTCGCGGACGACGAGCTCGCCGACGGCCCCCATGGGTGAAGCCTGCTTCCACCGCACCGCGTCCTTGTACTTCTTGCCCGCGGACCTGGCCGAGGCGCCGACGGCGTGGAGGACGAAGTAAGGGTGTTGCGAGAGTAGGAGGATGAAGCGCTGTCCGACTGAACCGGTGGCGCCGAGCACACCTGAGAGAACAAGGGGTTAGTAAGATGAGAAAGGAAGGAGGTGAATTGGTTCATTGGCGCATTTATAATAGAATTAAGACCTTACCGCACTTCTTTGTAGGGAATTGCGACGCCATGATTGTGATCGTTATGGGCTCTTTGGTATAATTAGAATCCCTCGACAAGGAGCAATTGGAGAGCGGTTCTGGTGTCAGCGGTGGCGCTAACTTCGAATTCGGACCTCAATGGGAAGATATAATACGCCTGTTCGGTGTTTGGTATCAAGAAGGCGACTTTGATGGCGTCGTCACAGGAGTTTTCTCGGACAAGCTTCCTGTCGAGCAAAGCACCCCGCTGTTTGGACTCACTGCTTGTGCCCCGCCATCCGTTATCGGATCAAAGACCGGGCGTAGTGGTATGAATCGAGGTTCAAGGTCCACACAACAGCCCACTGCAACCTTGGAAGGTCCAGAACGTGGGCAGGTACTCACAAGAAATCATTGGTCCGCTATACTCAGGGGAGCGAATGGCATGAGCAAAGGTCGGTAATACCTGGCCTGTTAGGTTTAGGCCGAGCAAGTCAAACACCGTGCCCAAACTACGGGATCTGATAACGGTGAATGTTTGGTCATGATTTATCATGCACTCTAATAGACCGCATATGGCCTTGGTAGGTATATACAAAGACGGATCAATGGTTGAGCAAGACACGAGAGTACGTAAAAACACCATGTCCAAGGCTTTTGATCCAATAACTACCCGAAACTCCTCATCCGGGAAACCGTAAAAAGAACCGTCCAAAAAAACCGAGGTATCATCTGAGTCCAATAGTTGTATGCCTTCAAAACTGGTTGAACTGGAGCAAAGTTCATGTTTTCTGTTTCAATGGTTAGCAAGGTTGGAACTACGAGAATACTAGATACGATCAAACACATGTGACCCAAGCTGATTAGGAGAAACAACCAAAATGCGATATATACTTACGGAGACATTTGCGTTGGTTGCCTAATCCCTATAAGCAGAGCTAGGAAAGGCTTGGGTAGGGATAGCGCCCATCAAAGGACGGCGGGCCAAGCTTGAGAAACCCCGAGCCTGGTTGGCTGCTGAGCTGGAGGCAAAGTGTGACCTGAGGTTTTCAGAAGCAACCTGAGCCGCTTTGTGCAGCCGTGACTCAAGGTTGGAATCTCCAAGCATGGCCCTACCTTGCACGGTGAATTCCTTCATGAGCTTGTTGAGCTGCTCACCCGGCTCGATGCCGTACCAAAACATGACATCGTTGCCCCTGACTAGGCTACCATCGGCTTTGTCGAAAAACCAGGTGAGGTTTTCGTCATCGGACTTGACAGTCCAGACTAAGCTAGGGTATTCTTTCTGGATTGCAGCAAAGAGGTTGTCGGCCACATTGGTCAACCAGCCAGACTTGGTTATCGTCAAAGTCGCAAGGGTTGCGTACGGCTCGTCTGAGGATTCGAGAACGACGGCGAGAGCTTTCATGGGCTCATCAAAGAACGCCTTGAATTTCCGCTCCTTCAAAAAGTCCAAATATCGGTCAACAGTGGATCTGGCATCCCGTACTTCTCGATCCCGAACCAAAACTTCCTTTAGCTTGTCTACATCCGCGAATTCGGAAATACTGGAAGCGGTCATGAGCTTATCTCCCCTGCGAATAAGGGTGCCAGCTCCCGAATCCGTGAATAACTCCTTCTGTAGGTCAGCGGGATGGATAATGGCAACGCTAGAGGAGCGAGGTAGGTTGTGTAAGAGTTCCTTGATTTCCTTGATCTTGAGGCGAGTTCCGAACCTGCACCAGGGCTGTGACATGAGGTGGTCAAACTCTTCATCTAGATTGATAGCAGATATCTTTTGTGCGTCGCCGTCGAAGAGGCCGCCTTTCTCGCTAAGGTAGACAACTTTCAGAGGCTCGAGCTTACGAGCAAGTTCGCCGGCAGCTACATCAGCATTCACATTCAAGACCTGGCCTTCGGTGGTTTCCGCCATTGAAGTGAGAATGGGGAGGTAGCCATTTTGAATGGCAGTCTCGATGGGCTCCTTATTGACATCGGTGATCTTGCCAACTAACTTCCACTTGTCCTTGTCTAGATAATCGGCTGTGAAAACACTCGATGTGATAGGTCGGGCACGGACGCCCATCTGCTCCAACCGCTGGACGAGCTTGAGATTTTCGGCCAGGAACAGTCGTCTCGCAATGCCCAGTGTCTTGCCATCTGTGATACGAATACCCTCCTCGAACTCGGGCTCGACGCCAGCATCTTCAAGCAGCTTGTTAAGCTGAGGGCCAGCACCATGGACGATGATGGGAAACAGTCCCACGTGGTACAGGAACGAGAGCGACGAGCATAACTCATCCAGGTAGTCGGTCAAGATGGCGCCACCAACCTTGATGACGGCGAACTGCTGTGACGAGACGGACGAGAAATGGGAGAGGTACTGCTGAACCTCTCGCTTAGAGCCGACGTTGTTCAGTACCTGGATGACGGCCGCGCGAGTGGCTGAGTCGCTGGCGTTCGATCGTGTCGAGTAGGCAGCCCGACGAGCATTGGCTACTATAGGGAGGCTACGACGAGTCAATCGAGGGGTGACACGACGAGTGCCGGCTCGGAGAGCCACTCGGGTAGCTCGCACACAGAGCATCGCGACGAAACGTGGAAAGCGGCGTCAGCAAGTGCAGTCTGCGAGTTGGCAGAACAGAGGAGAAGCGGTCCGGGTATTGGGCTGGCGTATCCCCGTTTATCTATAGCTACGGGAAACTACGGCGAGAATGTAGTCCGGAGGGGTCCGATTCCGTCGGGCCCAGCAATTGTACCCGTCAAATCTCGGTGAGGCTTCGAATAGAGGCTTTGGCGGAGGAGGGGTTCCTAGCGACCTGTCATGTACCCCAAGAGTTAATGAGCGGAATTAGACACCAATGGGGAAGGTAATTATAGATTACCTGCGATAATTAATAGGGATCCCTTAAGCTTCTGCTCACATCGTAGGAGTCACGGAAGGGGAGCCAATTGGTGCGAGGTGGCAGCAGGGAGAATGTCTTTGAGCACGAAGATGCATTTGCAGTGCTAGACTTGGACAGTCAAAAAATTGCGCCGAAAATCGCAGCTAAGTCGCTACACTAACACTAACTACACAGCCTGGCGGGTTGGTAACCGAGCTACCTGCATGCACAGATAGTCGGTACATTCAGGGCTAGGTGTGGTGGTGGTACAGTCAGGTAGTTGTACAGTTATTGGAGGGCCTAGTTACTCAATCGACTTAGCAAAATGCCGTCATAGAGAACCGTATGCGGGCTCCAAAACCTCTACTGTGTACGAACTGGTTCTTCCTAAGCTGTTCCAGTTCCTTCCTACTACGGTCATAGCGCCGCGTTTATGCAATATTACCTAATTTGGAGGCCGCCAAGATCTATAAACTTTGCCGCATTAGGGATAAGTTCTCCAACTCGGAACTAACTTTTTGTGACAGTTCATGTAGCAGTGGCCTAGGATGTGGTGTCCAGCTCCAACAGTTGGAACGGCAGGACAAACTACGTGTATGTCAGTTTGGATTCTTATCGAGGAATTCTGACCTTTCGTCACCTTCATTGATTTGAAATATGTATAAGCATGGGGGTATTAGTTAGCGGTATTAAAGCGGCAAAATGAGGTTTCCATTACTCCGTAAAGTGGGTATAATCGAACGTTTTGTCGCTGCAGCCCAACGCAATGGCCTACTCAGATCATCTTAGTCGTTGTGGAGCACCTTGCGTCAATGAGAAGAAAAAGGGGACAACCAAAATAAAAAAAGTATTATCTTCAAGAATAATATTCCCCAGCAGAAATGAAACGTGATACTGGTACCTGCATATATATTTGTACCTAGGTAGTTTGGCATTGTGTATCGAACGCATAAACGTGGGTGATAGTATGGTCACATTATGGGTAGTCTAGTTAAGCCTGTGACGTACGTAGATTTCGCGCGACACGGCCTGTTGTTGCGCCGTATTTGCGCAGGTAAAAGCTATGGGCAAATCAACAACTTGAACGACATCTTCACATAGATGGTACACAATGCTTCACATGTTGAGAGGAACATCGCAGTAAAAAGTTCTGGGTCGTAAGGTATCTTAATTAATGGTTGAGGAAAACGCCACGCCGTCGTACATACAAGTCGATTCTCTAATAGCTTTCCCGTCGGCACTCGGCCGTGGCAATGGAAGCCTCACGCTCCATGAAGGCTAAAGAACCAGTTGAAACCAAAGACAAAACTCCTGTGTTGTGATTTCTGGCCGATGGCTAGTACTAACCCATCAGATTCAATTCATCATCATAGCAGTCAAAACAATCCAGCAAGTCCATTCTCTCATTATAACCAAGTCGTATGGCGACTCTACAGTGTATTTTTAATGTTTGCTGCCGAAGATGACTATTTGCACAATACGTCAGAACCACAGTCGTCGAAGAGAGGATCGTTTACTGAGTATCTTACCGGATGGAACGATGATAATAACAAGGAGGATGATGATGCCGGCAATGATGCACATCCTCATTTTCATATCCTTCCACCACATCTGCTTGCGTACCCGATTGGCACCTCGACGGAAGCCTTGAGCGGATACGGCTAGGTTGTCGGTCTTATCTTGGAGAGCATCGAGACGCTCGCCACGCTGGGACACCTTGTTGATGTTCTCTCGCATTACACCAACGGTGTCATCGATTTGCTACAGAAGTAAGTCAGCTCCTGCCAAGCCGCATCTCTGGTAAGTCCTTCATTCCCGAGCTGCATAATTTGGCATCGTAGGCGAGAAGAATCCATCATTATATGCTCAGTGACAACCGTTATCAAAGGCCATCGGAGACGCTGCATTGTATCAAGATACAAATGAGTCGAATAGTGTGTACGTATATGCGACCGATATTAAATCAAATTCTTTCCCAGGGGTTATTGCAGCTTCTTTCGCACGTGTATCTCGCCTGTCGCATTATCGAAGGTATCGCATCCGGGCTCTGTAAAATGACGGGCGTAGGTACGGGCCATAAGTCGGTACTCGTTTGTCGCATCGTCATGTTTCGATCGCCGTCGCTCGATCCGACCGCTCGCCATATTGTCGGAATCCGCGCAGCCCGAGAATAAACAAACCCAACTACCGGAAAAAAGACCAAGCAATGGAAACAACTTACAGCTTGCAGCGCCTGGGTTCTGGCATTACCGCCATGTTGCTGCTGGCCGCTCTGGCCGCTGGGGATGTAGGGATCATAGGGAGCGTCTTGACCGGACATGGTGGCTAAGGAGAAAGCACGCGGCCGTCAACTGAGGGATGTGGTGAGTTGTTTATCTGGCGCAGACAAGATTCAATCAAAAACCGAGTCTGGGTTGTCGCGGCGATGAAAGAGGACAAAATTGTACCTGTGGTAGATGGTGGATTGTAGAACAAATACGGGTGGTGGATAGATGAGGTGGTAGGTTCGGACAGGTAGGTGTGATGAAGCAAGCAGGTGGTTAGGTGCAGCAATCCAGGCAGTAATCAGTGATCCAGACAGTGGTCTAGGCTTGGGGTTGGCAGAACAACTTTACAGCGCGGCGACAGGTACCTAGGTACATAGAGAAGGGCGTTTCCATTCTGAGACAGCAAGACAGGGGTCCAAAAGGCTCCACGCAGCCCGAACATGTACCAGCATGTGCCATCATTCATGCTTCTTCTGGTACCCTACAATACGGGATAGTTTTGTTTCGGCCATGTTTCCTTACCGGCAAACCCGAATACGTAAGCTAAAGTACTTGAGATATTCTGTAAAGTGAATGCAAACTCTCCAGTGTGGTAATAAAAAAATAATGAGGAAACTGTCGTTGCTGCAGCGTATTAACATCCGACCTCGTAAGAACAAAGGCATAGTACAAAGCGCCAGTAGGCCAGAAATATCCAGGTGACCTCACCATACCTAAGTACCTACCTAGTATGTACTTCGCCAAGGTACCTACATGAGGGATTCCCCCATTCCACCTCCGCCACCTGCGTGAACGCTGGGCGGTTACGCAGCTGGTGAGGCTGTGTCTTTCTTGAGTTTGGCGACAGGAAGGTTCGGCTTTGTCACTAGCCACACTATAATTATCCACAAATACAGACAAAATCTGACGGTCGGTATTAGAAATTCATTCATGTTTGTGTCTCCAATGTCTCCAATCACAATTAGCACCAATTTCTCATTCAGCTACCATGTACATCATATTACGGCCAAGCATTGATGTTTGCAACAATTCTGCTGCCTAGCATGTTGTCGGCCGTTCGGTGCACTCCTTATACTTCTTTAGCACAGCGTGCGCGTAGTTTGCAATGTCTTATGCTTCCGCACAGCCGAGGGCTACAGGTATCGACGTGCTGAAAACTATAAAGTATCCAGACAGGAACCGGACCAGCGGGACCATCGGGTCCATGATCAAACTACAGAAGTCAGAACACCACCTTCATTCCAATTATACGTTACAGTGTGTACGATGATTTGGAGACCAAGGTAGGCCAGCGTCTTGTCCTGAACCATAGGCTTAGACCCAACTCGATGCCTTCGGGGGGACACGAATGAGGCATGAACTACATTACGAAGCAAGCCTAATCGCCCTCTCATATAACTTCTACTAGGATGTCAGGGAGTTGTTGCCAACTGAACTATGGAGCATTGGATTGGATTAGCTCCCGGTGATCAGTCAGTTCGATGCTATATACACAATTTAGCCCGCGGTCGGTGTGTAGCAACACTGGTTTCATCGCCGCGGATTACCCAAGATGGAGAAATAAGAAGATGGCGGAGGGAGACAGAGACAAAAGAATATATTCATGTTGCCGACTGCCTTAGCATAGTACTAATCATCTCAGTCTCATCATTTTTGATCGAAAAAGAAGCCACTCACCAACGAAACAGACAGCTACGCCTGACGTCAAACTTAGTCCCTCGAGCGTTAATGCATCTATGCAGACGGCTCACAATCAAAGGCAATTTATATCATTAACTAGCAGATCCATCATCCGTTGTTCAGGCATATACAACGAGACATACTAGACAACATCGGATCGATCACACGCTCCGTCAATGTTCGCCGAATAATCAAAGTTTCCTGTGGTCGACAAGGCAGTTATCTGTAAATGATTCAAATACGAACGAAAAAAAAGCGCTATGGTGACTGTGCATGCTATTCCGTGCCTTAATGTATGTATGTATAAAGCTTGTATCGCTACTATCTGCGTCCTAGGCCATGTATCTATTTTCATGTCGAATTTGACTGTTGCAGCGATTGCTACGTTATGTACGATTCTGTCAAATCATCTTCAAGGCAACTCGGCTTGAAAACCACGTGAACCATATGCACTCCGACCCTGAGTAGTTGTTGCTCACTCGATTAGAAGTAATCCGAATGAGGGGTTCGATCGCATTTCCATTTCGCCCTCACTTACGTATTAGTCGGGTCAGTTCACCTCTGAGGCAGTAAAACTCAGTTCTATTTTGACAACGAAGGTTTTACCTGGCGACCTACTTCCTAATTTTGAGGCTCCCGTCTCTCGTCATTCGCTCTTCTCATATTCAGTAGCCATCTATTTTTTTCCGATGAGAAAGCGTAAACGACCTGTTCCCTGCTATTTCTCCATGTAGTCTGCTAAAGCTAGGAGCGCCTACCTTCTATCGGCACGAGCTTCGAACAACTCATACTTCGGTCCGTCCCGCCCACCCTCCAAAAAGCGGCGCGAAGGAAAGAGTATTCACGTGTTGGAATTTTACCTCAACTGAGAGTTCAGGTCCGAGTCTATAACCATGGTCAGGCCTGCCATGATAAGCGGCAAGCGAAAAATCTGTCTCCCACTTATTCGCCGTCCGTGGCTCACAATTTTCTAACATTATTACACCTGTGCTGCTCACCGACCATGTCAAGTTTACTGCGCAAAGCTACATCTGTAGCAATCTCACTTATCCTCACT
The DNA here is from genome assembly GCA_019843955.1 of Xylaria sp. 218_066. Taxonomy (NCBI): domain Eukaryota; kingdom Fungi; phylum Ascomycota; class Sordariomycetes; order Xylariales; family Xylariaceae; genus Xylaria; species Xylaria sp. 218_066. The sequence continues at coordinate 128,472 of JADKYC010000085.1, read as the reverse complement.
GGGAACCTGATCTACGCCTATGATTTCGATCCCACGTCACCTGGTTAGTAATACTCTCGGTAGTTATTCGATAAGAAACCGTATCTGACACCGATCTCTTCAGATTCGATCAAAGATGTAGCGAAGCTGTTGGCGGCGGATCTGATGTCCATGTACAATGGCAACCAACCGGGACAAACTCCTGGTCTCTTACCACAGCCATACTACTGTGAGTAAATTCAGCAATCAAAATAGTGCCACGTTGCTGACTGTGTCTGATAGGGTGGGAAGCCGGTGCTTTAATGGGCGCTCTGATCGACTACTGGTACTACACAGGCGACACGACATATAATGACATTACTTTGCAAGGAATGATGCACCAAACCGGGCCATACAACGATTATATGCCGCTAAACCAGACATTAACCGAGGGCAACGATGACCAAGGATTCTGGGGCATGGCAGCCATGTCAGCGGCGGAATACAACTTCCAGAACCCCAAAGAAGGACAACCACAATGGCTCGCATTAGCCCAAGCAGTCTTCAACACGCAAGCGGCACGATGGGAGACGGGGAGCTGCAACGGGGGCTTGCGCTGGCAGATATTCACGTGGAACAACGGTTACGACTACAAGAACTCGATATCGCAGGCCTGCTTCTTCAACCTCGCCGCGCGACTCGCTCTCTACACCGGGAATAGCACGTACTCGGACTGGGCCGTCAAGACGTGGGATTGGATGGTCGGGGTCAAGTTCATCGACGAGAACTACCGGATCTACGACGGCGCCGCCATCGGGAACAACTGCACGGACATCACGCCGTACGAGTTCTCGTACAACGTCGGGGCGTTCCTCCTAGGCGCGGCCGCTATGGTCGAGCACCTCGACAAAGCCGGGAAAGCCGATGACGCCGCGCTGTGGCACGAGCGCGTAGACGGGCTTTTAAACAGCACGGAGCTGATCTTCTTCTTCGGAGACGACGTCGACGACAGGGTCATGATCGAGGTCGCGTGCGAGGCCGTCAACCTCTGCGACGTGGACCAGCAGTCGTTCAAGGCGTATCTGAGCCGATGGATGGCCGCGACGACAAAGTGGGCCCCCTGGACCTTCGACCGCATCAAGCAGCTGCTGCAGAACTCGGCCGAGGCCGCCGTGGGGCAGTGCACAGGCGGCGACAACGGACGCATGTGCGGCATGAAGTGGGCCAACAATAGCGGTCTTTGGGACGGCACCACGGGCGTCGGGCAGCAGATGGCTGTCATGGAAGTCGTGCTCGCCAATATGATTCAGGAAGCTAAGCCGCCCGTCACGAACTCCACCGGCGGCACCAGCGTTGGTGATCCGGGGGCCGGCGGCCAAGACAGCGGACGCGTCGACCCTGTGCGCCGGCGTTTCGGGCCCATTGGACCCGGGGACCGGGCGGGCGCCGCGTTCGTCACATTCGTCGTTCTCACGGCTTTGCTCGCGGCGCTCGTATTCATGCTTTTAGACGAGTTGGAGACGGACACAGCGACTTCCGACTCCAGTGACAGAGGGGATGTAGTCGGTGGGATGGTGGGAGCTGCAAGAGACATGAGTACCGCGTCACAGGAGAATGGAAGGCCCGTCTTGAGTGAGAAAGACTCAGGAGTGGATACTGGTTTCCAGATTCAAAGGAAGGACGTGGACAGCTCTAGACCGCCGCTTAGAAGGGTGCGGGGACAGGTGCCGATGCGCAAACCACTCCCGACTCCCTCACCGCCCGCTTCAACGACCGGCGTCGTTGATTACCCCGTACTAGACACGCATTACGATATCGCTGGCGTTGGTACATCATATCCACAAGTAGCCAGATATCGGCCGTAACAGTAATCGCTTTTCGGCCTCTGGTAATAATCGTATTTTGTTCGAAAGCTACTATCTAGCTTAAGCATGAAAACGGAAAAGAAAAAACAAAGGAGAGGGCGAAAATTAGATATAGGATCAAACTTGGCCTTGTTGCTTTGGAGTTTCGGCTGCGGATCGTATGGACGGCGCGGTTCGTACTTGTAGAAGGAAAATACGGGGTAAATGGCGTTTTTCAAGTCGGTGTATCTCGCTACGAACCTCAAGAATCGGCGTTCTTACTTATTAATTACTCAGGTAGTTTGTTGGGCCTTTGTGTTGCCCAAAGATAGACTTGTTTTTCGGGTCAGATATATTTTGATCAAATCTTGAGCAGTAGGTGTATGTCCATGATATATAGAGCTCATATGTCCTAATCAGTACTATTTCGTCCAACATCTTTCGAAACGTCAACGAATATTATCGTCTATATCTGATAGCAAACAATGTTAGAGAGACTAGTAAGAGGGTCCTGTCGGTGGAGTGGTAGTGCCCTGCCTAGCATATACCGACGAATTCTAGCTAGTCGAAAGATGTAGTTCTTGAGAGACTCGTGTGGGTGACGCTCCTTATGTCCAGTCAACCTCTCTGGCTTTTGTTGAATGCCTGACCAATACCGAATCGGCGGGACATCGTTTGGGTCTTCGGAGACAGAGTACTCCAGTTTTGCCTGCTCAGTAAATCGCCCGACCAATAGCCACGTGATGATTTTATTATGCCCGTTCGCCATTTCAATCGCGCTTGTTCTACCAAGTTCTCCGTCGTAAACGATAGAAGCGCCGCGCCTGACTAGATGTTTAACCGCTTTCAGACGGCAGTTCGCACATGCTGCCACTACAGCAACAGGAGTCAGCAACAAGCAAAACATCTTTGCCATTTTCTCAGAAATACAAAATGAATCATCACGAACTCCAGTCGAGAGGGTGAGGGTTTGAATACATACTTAATGCTGATCCGTACGAGCTCCCGTCGAAATCAATATCCGCGCCCAGCTCCAAACAGCGATCAATGATATCCAGAGAATCGATTGCAGCGGCCTGGCAAAGTGGGCTAATACCTTTCTCCGGATGAAGATTCATTATGATTTGGAAGTTTCTGAACGGTATGCGTCTTTTGAAAAGTTTCCAGTGTCCGTTGATCCATGCAATGTTGTTTAACAGACGCCCAGTAGCATGCCAAGGAAAGGGCTTGCAGTCGACGATTTGAGGCAGGCTGAGAAGGTAACTCGTCGATTGGCTACTATGGAGAGCTATGTGTATGAGCGTTCTTTGACTATGGTCCGTCAAATTAAGATCTATACCATAGTGTAAAGCCAAGCGGAGTGTCTTTGGGTGAAGATCTATAGGCGCAGAGGTCATTTCATAAATGAGTCCCGGGAGGTTTCTTGTACCCGCTGTCCATTGACGACGCGCTTGTTCTCCGAGATGCTGTAAAAGGCTTTCCGAAAAGGCATAATAGTTCTCAAAAGGGCGAACTATGTGTGCCCATGATGTTGAGTCGAGCCATCCGTTCTTTGAGCCAGCGGCCATCAGGTGAGCAGTAATATGTGGATCTCTTGTGAGCTGGATAGCTGTCAAGTTGTTGAGTGCTAGCATGTCGACATCGGCTCCCGCATCGATAAGGATTTTCACCATATCAAGGCTCCCCTGGTACGCAGCTAGATGTAAAGGTGACCATCCCTTACAAGTGTTGTTCACCATGTACGACAGTACGCTTTCTTGAGAATGCCCTGTAAGTATACTTTAAAGATCAGTTTTAAACCTTGCATTCAGCATCTCAAGAATACATACCTGTATTTTTCCAAATTTTGCCTAACGTGTTCTACAATTAGGGTCAGATTAGCATAACTGTGGCTGAAAACGGACGGGTATATTAGTGTTCCAATGGAATCTATGTCCCAAGCCGTTTCGAGGCAAGCCTCGAGAATTTGCCGTAGACATGGTGTTGATAGTTTAGATTGTGCAGCCAAGTCCAGAGTAGACATCCCGCCATGGTCGCGACAGGCTATATGTAGTACAGAAACGTGTCTGCTGAGCAGCCACAACACTGTTTCTTCTCTTCGAGACAAAATTGAAATAACCAAAGAAGAGCAACCACAGCTGGGCATGGATATATCCAGGGGGAGTCCCTGGATCTCTAGTCTCTCACACGCCTCTATATCTCCCTCTCGTATAGCTGATTCTAGCGCACCCAGTAAGACTTTCGGGAATCCTTTCTGACATTTTCTAGGATCGCTCATGGGACGGCGTTGAATATCAGTGTCCCGTTTCTCTAGGTACTCCAAAATTTCGGGATAACCCAACCGCTTGGCATACATCTGAGGAGTCATCCCGTAATCGTCCATATAGGTGGCAGAACCAAGTTGCACTAAAGTTTCTACAGCGTTTATATTGTCGCACTGGACCGCAAGATGTATTGGCAGCCTCCCATCATCGGCTGGCTCATTTATGTCTAGGCCGAGCGAGCAGAGGTAATCGATGGTTTCTTTGCTGCCACCGATACCCGCAAAGTGTAAGCAATTGAACCCCCCCTCTGTGTTTGATCTCGTATCAGAGATCAATTTATTGTCGATGAAGAACTGGAGACATTTCGTTTGTCCGCGGTATGAAGCTATATGCAACACATTGGCGGAATCAAAATGCTCGTGGCGGCCCCCAACATAGGTCTCAATAGTTGCCGTTTGTTGCCATGGAAATGGAACTGGATTCCCACGGACCTTGTTTAGAAGAGAGTTTAGGAAATCGAGGTGTCCTCGGTATACTGCAGCATGCGTAGCATTAAAGTAGTCTTTACCGTTTGCTAGAGGGTCGGCGCCCAATTCAAGGAGCGATAGAGCAACTGGCACTGCGGATCCCATCAGAAAAAGAACGAGAGGCGGATCTTGATGTAGTCCAACGCGGGGTTTGTTAGGATCTAGACCCTTAGCCACTAATATTTTAATCATCCATATTGTGCTGGGAAAAGAGTTCCTCTTTGCAAGGACCTGTAGAAATCCATTTCGTATGGGCTGAATGGCGTTCAGCTGCTTCAATCTCGCATGGTCTACAATGTTTTCGAACACGCGCCGTTCTAGTACATAAAGAGAAGAAATAGACTTGGCATCGTCGCCATGATCTTCATCACACATCAGCAACGCACAGGCCTCTTCTAATATAGAGTAAGAGTTAGTCCTGAGGTGGACGTCGACGCCATTGGATAAAAGTACATGAATCAAGTCCGCAGCTGCCGTTTCAACGGGGTATACGATTAAACGCTTCGCGAAATTTATAGTGCATTCGGAAGAACGTGCTGATTCCCAGAATCTCGTGCGAGAGATCACTTCCTTTAGATAACTGGTATGTATTATGATTGCAATCTTGGATCTCGCCAGGCTCGAAAACAAAGGTATGGCCGCAGATTCGCCAGTTAACTCTTCGTATGCTTCAATAGTGTTCATCTGGAAACATTTCTCGAAAAAGAAACCCGAATATCGAGCAGGGTCACCTCTTTGTGGGAAAGAACCTATAATATCTATAGAGAAGCATTTCCAAAGGGAACAGTTCTTTTGAATTTGGTTATTTGGTAAATCGTCCTTGGCCAAACACTCAATAACCCCTGGCTGGGGTACCATGTGCTGCTCGGCACATCGATAGATAAAGCGTTCTAATGGGGTTTTGCCTTCGTACTGCAAGCCACTCGCAGTAGGAAATAGCCCCATCAGTAGCTCGACGCATTCTTTTGAAACCTGCCCATTGAGAATGTGCAATGGAGTGGGCCGGCCTTCCTGAATAGTGACGAGAGGCATACCAGTGTCTGCAAGACATCTGACAACAACTGCAGAACCGGATCGGGCTGCAAGATCCCAAGGTGACCCATCGCACCGCCAACATAATGCATCGCCCCCGCATGCATCTAGCAGCAATTTGATTACCTCAGTCGCAATTTGCCGGTCATCCTCCTCCGGTTCTTCGATTGAAAATCTGATAGCGAGAGTCAAAGGTGTGAAACCTTCATCATTTTGCATTTGTAGGGCTTCAATTTTCTTGTCCCCAGCCAGTTTCAAGAGAGCCGCAATTGTGTGGCATTGAAGAGCTGCTAAATGCCAAATATTATCGCCGTCAGAGTCGCGGTCGAGGTGTGAAGCGCCAGACTCAAGGAGTAGCCCGATGACATCTTCTTCACAGCTCCAGGCCTCATGAATAGGCAAAACACTGTCTGAAAAGGGCTTCTTCAAACTATATCCACGATCTGCTAGTAGTCCCACTATTTTGAATGAATCTGAGATAATGGCTTGGCGCAGTAATGCATAACCGCATGCCTCTGTACCGTCATCGTCAATTTCGGGACCAGTGATTCGCACATCTTCCAAATATTTCCGCATTGCTTCTACGTCATCGTTCGATATCGCGGCCTTGATTTTACTAATGAGCGCTTCTAGCGACAGGGTTATGCGCGTATCCAATAAAGTGATGTCTTTCGTAAAATCGCATTCGAGCTTGACTGCTGTATTCCAGGCCGCAACACACATTCTATATCCTGGGCTAGTATCGAATATCCGAAAGTCGTTGAGCGAGGTTATGAAACCAAAAAAAGATGCCATCAATCGGGATTTATCGGTATGAGGCCCAGTTATATATCCAAGAGGATATCTCTTCCTCATAGACTTCATGCTCTGCTCAAAATCAGTCGCTTCTTCGTCAGAGACGACCCAATCCATTCGAATTAGACTCGAGATTGGCGAGAAGTCCATCCAGGCGGCCGCAGAGAAACTGGCGCACGACATAAGGGACAGTCCCCCGAATTTCTGTGGGGGGCTCTGTATGATACAGCCTGCCGTTCTCAGCATTGAAACGACCTGACCTGGGCGGTGCGCAGCATACGAGAGTTGTTTCACATGCCAAGATTTGGTGATGTCTAGCGGATTCGAAGAGAGTACCCTATCAAGACAAAAAGCTCGACCGATTGCACATTCTAGAGGCGTACCAACACTAGAAGTGGTATTCCAATTAGGATCATTTTGAAGGAGATATTCGCACATCTCTGGAAGATCTAGGGCAGCTGCGAGATGGATTGTGCGAAAGGATGGATCCGACGCTAACGCAACCACAAACGCGTAGGGGTCTGAACTGACGTGATTTTGGGAAATCTTCGAATGCCGTTCTTGATTCGCGCATAGTTCAATAGCCCAGGAGATAAATGAAGGACTCTTACGTGGGTGGAAAAGCGACCTAGCAAGTTCCAAACAAACTGGATCCTGTGGTGCCCTTCTGAGCGCAGTGAGCCAGAGATGGACCGCCTGCACATAAAAATCATTCATTTCGTTATCAAAATCAAGGTCAATAATATCGTCGAAGTTGCGCAGTTGCAAATATCGGAGAAATTGCTGGCCTAAAGCAGCATTGCAAATATGTTCCGATAAATAATAGCCGGCAAGCTCAGGATCATTAAGTAGCGTCTCACGCTCTAGGAACTCGTGGACTGTGAAATGCGAGAACTCGAATTCCTCTCCGTCTTCAGATTTTCGAACAAAGCTGCTACACCGGAGAGAGATTTCTGCTTCGGTGACAATGTCGTTTTCTTTTAATGTTACGTTGGGGTTGTCAGGTACAGATATAGCAAGACACAATTCACGGATGGTGAGGCTAGCCCATTTAGTCGAAATTAGTTGAAAGCATTTCTGCACAATGTGCCGTACTCGAGGATGACCCTTGTTGAGTCTTCGGAGCATCCGATCGTATGTTGCGTCAAGAGTCGGTGGAAGCTCGGTCAATGCCTCTCTGCGGTCGGCATCGGTAGGACAACCACAGAGATAGTCAAGTTGGCAGGTAACCCACCGAAACCTAGGAGTAGGATTAGTGTACGCTTTTATAAATTCAGAAACCGGCCATGTAATTAAATGACTTACATGCCATCAGCGTCATCAGATAGCTTAGTAAGGATCTCGTCCTTTAGCTCCATGTCGTTGATACGTAGTCTGCCGTCTTTGATACGCCGATCGATTTCAGAAGCAACGTAAAGTAATAGATCTTCCTTCCGTGCACTAGCTTTAATCTTCGTAAAGCTGTCACGTAGTCTGAAATCGATGTTGTACTCATCGCGACTCGCTAATGCTATAGTAATGTTGCTTGAGTAGTCAGCGATGTTAGCCAACGCTTGGGTAACTTCGTCGGTGTTATCGCCACATTCGTCTAGACCATCAACAACAAGAATTATTTGGCTAAAGCACTCGAAAGTTCTCTCAAGGCAGTCGTGAAGGACGTCGGAGTCAGGTTCCTTCGCCAATCCATTTAAAGGGTTCAATGATTCGTACAACTTCTTCAGTTCCTCGAATGCCAGGTCATTCTGGCGAGCAAGTTGTGAAGATATTGCCCCCAATATATTAGACAAGACAATGGATTTCTCGTCTTTATAATCACAAAAGAAAAATGCGACCCCAACTTCAGGCGAATTCTTCCCCTGTTCAAGGGCTTTCTGTATCACAGCTCCAGCGAGCACCGTTTTCCCAGCGCCTGGAATACCGCTGAGCCACATTTTAGAACCAGCCGTCTCAATCCACTGCTGGAATTGGAGAGACTCTGTTAACCAACTGCAGGTATTAGGATGCCGTAGCTTGATGCTGGTGTCAAGATTTGGCTGTGGGTTGACTTTCAGGAAGGAATCCAGGATGCGCTGACGCTCGGCGTCGACTTTCACCCTGGTGAGCATTTGGAGATTCTCGACGCCTTGTTTTACAGAGGATAGTTGGTTTTTGATAACCTTGCCATCGCTTAGGAGCTTCACCAGACTGCTTATGGAATCAGCATGCAGCGCTAAGCCGATCATTTCGTGCTGTTGCGTCAACTTCTCCGTCAGCTCCTTGGTTCGTGTTTTCGTGAAAGGCCATTTAAGAGACTGCTGTACGATACCGAGTTTGGTACCGTTAATTTTCGGTTTGGATTTATCGAGACGCGCTTGAATTTCTCCAAGCAACCTCGTAGCGTCCGCGATATAAGTCATTTGGATTGTTGGATGTGTCCCATCCTGTTCGAGGGCATCTGCAAGAATTCCGAGGCTGTGCAAGATCCCAGCAAGCGACTGAATCCGACCAACAAGTTCTTTGATCTCATTTGAGGCATCGGAAGCAGACCTGCAGTACTTGTATACTCTTCGAAACACAGCGTCCGCCAAAGTGACGAGACCCGCGATAGAAGCAGCGACGGACAATGGGTCCATTGCGCAAGCAATCGGCAATTATTGGGTGCTAAGCAGGAATATTCTAAAGCAGGAATTGGAGAACTTCAACTCCAGGTGCATGGCACCGTTTTATGAAATGGCTCACTCTCCTCTTTACCTCAGCCCCTCTAGCACCGCCGTATCACGCGACGGCCCCCAATGGAACTCCACGATAGCAGCATAGCCGCCGCAACATCAACTACCGCCTGTCGGATAAGAACCTTGCATAGCAAGCATACAAACAACACGCCTCTACTGTGTTTAAACAACGGCGCTTGTTGACCTTATACTCTATACAGGCCTCGAAGAAATTTTGCATTTGATTCTATCATAGCTGGACCACTTGCAGCGAGACTAGTCTTAGTATGTAAGAAGGTGCAAAGTAGAAAAACAAATTACCAATTATACAAAAAGCCACAGGCATTTAGGCAGACTGTCTAGGCTTTCTTGAGTGGATAGCCGTCTGCACATAAGAGAGTGGCGTTGAGCGTTATGACTGCATGAAGATATCCATTGGGCAGAACTGGGTACAGCGTGGCATGTATATATGAGCCAGCCTAATGTGGTGATGCCTTCTCCGCGCCCACCGTTTGGACTTTGAATTGACCCATGATGAAACTGATGATCAGGTATCTGGTTGCGTCTATGCGGAACTTCTACTAGAATCTTAAATGAGACTCATTTGCAACCCGGTATAAGCATCATATCAAAAAGTTCAACTTATTTAGTATCTGTAGGCTCGCAGGAATCTTATCTTATGCCGCGGGTGATTAAGCAATACCAATGGGAGCAAGTGGCGAAGTCATTGGGAGGGGAAATCAGGCCGCAGAGCGCTTGGCATGGGATTACGGTCTGGGCTGAATATTACAATGTATATCGAGGAATAAGGGTTCATACCAGCGAACCATGCATACAAATACCAAACAAGATAGTGGCCGATTTTTATTCCAATCAACGTTCTATCAACAAGCGAATTACCCCCCTCATACCCATGCTATAGTGCTAAATCTAGTTCTACATTAGGAAATTATAATAAAGTACTGTACAATGACTTCATTTACAGTATTCGCGACTATAAGCAATGGCGTCCAGCCGTCTTTATCAACACTATTCAGTTTATATCGGTAGACCTTGGCAAAGGAAGAAACTTGACGCGAATTAGCTCATGTCTTCGCCTCTTCGAGTAGTTCGAAACATTATGGACAATTAGCGCTGACAATTATGCATGTAGTCTTTAACTTTTAGAAGCTGTTTTATAGGTAGGCTATCTGATTCTGATTGGCTGTAAACATGAATTGACCTACTAAACCGCTACCGGTATAGAGCGTCCTTCTGGTGTGGCCGGCATTTTAAGCCGCAGCCTTATAATTAGGTATTTATCATTACAGTATTTGATATTCCAAATAGGGTGCGATCTATACTTTAGCGCTCATTACCGCTGTACTTATACCGTATCTTGCTAAGGGGTGGCGGATCGAATTCAGCCTAACGAGCTTAAGACCGTTTTAGTTGCTGCCAAGCTATTCTCACCCACTTCGAGAAGGTATAACATCGCAATAGCCCATAGAATCACAAACTTGAATTTATCCGATATCACACGAAGCAACCGTTGCATGAGCCATAAAAATTGACGATCTCCATTTCAATTCTAATTTGGTCTCGTAAGCAGGCATGTCTTTATACTTTTTTTTACGTTAAAGTGGTAAGAGATTTTCTGAAGTAGCTACAGTAGCTGGGCAACTAAGTAGCGATACTAACCGTCAAAATAAAAGATTGAACCTTTAGTCAGTCACTTAATAGCCTCAATGAGTTTCACCGGGAAGAGAAACGGCCCACGCAACTCTAGGACACCTATGTATGCAGAAAATTGAACCCCGTAATCTTGCTAGAGGTAAAACATTTCGAATCAACCGTTGACAGATTCACGTAAATTACTCGTACTGCAGCATATAATTATTGATATTCAGAAGTAAAAAAACATTTTCAAGTCGGTAAATATATCCTTAAGCATCCTTGGTAACACTATCTGCGGACCACATGCTACGGGAAAGACGCTACAGTCAAGTTAAAAATCGGGCTGCACTGAGGCCATTCTGAGTAGACAGGTTAACATTAATTTCTATGAATTCGACGGCCATTTTAAATTCTATTCAACGGGTAAATAAATGCTGGATACAAGAAGAGAAGGTCTCTCAGTTGAAATTTACAGAAGCGGGTTACCGCCGTTGGAAGGAATCTTTTGCACGTAGGGCACGTCGGGGTACTGTGCAACCTCTGCCTGAAGTCCACCCTGAATAAGATCAAAGAGGGTTCTACCAGCGTTGCTGTATCCCTTGATGTAGGCTTTACCGAAGTCGCCAATGAAAGTCGTGTAAGTCGCAGCAGGCTTGTACACGGCCATGTTGGTGAAGGTGTAGTTAACGCCACGGAACATGGTGCTGTTGGAGTAAGCCTTCCAGATGTTGTCGTAGTTCTTCGATCCAATGAGCGGGGACTCTCCCATGGGGAACTCGAAGCCGACAGACTTGACAATCCACGAGGACTCGGGGAACATGAAGTCGGCAGAGCCTTCAAATGTCTGCAGCGTAATGCCGATGTTGATCTTCTGGAGACGGACTTCGTCCCAGTGCTCGGCACCTCCGTTGACGGCAGTCCAGTTCTTGATCCACTCCATGGCGAAGCGACCGCTGTCGATCTCAAAGGAGTATTCGCCGGTGCAGTAGGGGGAGTGGGGTTTGACTTGAAGAGGTTGTTAGTGATGAATTGATTTAGATGGATCAATTTTTAAGAGAAAACTCACTGTCCCAGCCCAGGTCGTGCAACATGGAGCCCACAGCATGAACCTCGAGGTCCAGCGAAGCCTTCAAAGTAGCATTGTTGTTAATCGCAGCAGCGCCGAACAGCCATGTTCGGTACAGATGGCCAGTCAGGTATGGCTGGTAGTCCTGGTAGTAGGTCTCGATAAATTTACGGACATCCCTGACGATTGGCGTGTCGATGACCTCGACACCCGCAATAGTGGTCGTAGGGTATTTATTAGTAGGGTAGCCAGGGACGCCAACACCAATGCCAATGCCGATACCGACACCCGCGGTAGCGGGTACGGCAACGGCGGCACCAGTGAGAGCTAGGCTGGAGGCAATGCTGGAGAACTTCATCGTGAGAGATTAATGAGAGACTGATGAGTATAGGCTTGAAGAGAGGAAAAGGTAAACGTGAAGAAACCTGCTCGGGGTTTAAATACCTGTTGCCCGCGCCCTTGCCTATTCTTACGGCACTGTAGATTCTTATCAAAAGGAGTACATAGTACACTAATTTAGGTACGGTCCACACGCAAGCCAAGATCCGGGGTCGCCAGGATAGTGCCAATGGACGGAATGATCAGAGCCTCGAGAGCCCGGCTCACCCGGACTTCTGCCCGAACATAGCTGACATCAGCCCCATTGTATAGTAATAACTAGCTAAGATAGCGGCGCCGGCCAATTATTCAAGGAGTTTCATGGTCAGATACCATATGGTGTGTACCAATGACGAATGTGGTGTCAGCAGCATCCCACTCGCGAACGAGTCTAATGCGGTCCTGGGGATCGCCTTTATCCCGTCTTGGCAAAGCTTTTCCCAACTTCATTTAACAACAGACCGCAAATCGACCCTCTCGAGCCTTCATCATTATCACGCCGCATAGTTAGCTTACGTTAAAATGACATGGAAAAACCGTGCATGACATCAAATTTGACATTAGAATAAGCTTATTCTTAACTATAGGTAGCACATATTTCTGGCTCTTTCGCTCCGGATAATACATAGTAGCCCTATGCGCTTCGAAGCACACCCTACTACGTAGCAGTTTGTAGTCTGGAGGTCGGTACTCAATCTTGCCAAAAAGCTTGTTGCGCCGCCGATGTTTCCCGAAGTGACGTCCTGGTTAATATGCAGGCAGCAAATTCTCGCAGGATTAAATGGAGACTACGGTGACAAGTCTTTGTTTACAGCCCTGCAAGTGGATTTACATATACGGTCGGGCATGCGTTATATCACCTACAGAATTGATGAGCCACAGTATTCAGGGATACGCTAGCTGCGCTATATTTGAATGCAGCGCTGATCTTCGCAGATCAATAAGATCAACCTTGATACATAGTACGGTTATAACGGCTCGGCTCGAAAGCGTTGGCTTAAATGCGAAATTCCATCTGTCGCCATACTGTACACTACGCACGTGTTATGCAAGCAAAATAAAGGGGGTTCACTGTGAATTTGTAGCCTCGGGATTCCGGTGACATCCGAAGCTTGCGCGTACCTTGTAATCACGAAATAGCGAGACACCCCCGACCGTTACGATGAGTAAGCAGAGATTTTTCTGAGAAACAAGAGTCAACAACATCTATCAAGGCAGGAGCTGAATTCCGCCCATGGATCAAAGTCCTCGCGCCCGACCAACTGATCTTGGAGGTCGCACCGCGCACCACCGTCACCCTCGAATCCTGCCAAATATCCGGGCACTATTTTATTATAAAATCGTCGCTGAACCATCAAGAAGGCCTGGAAGTGTTCATATGACGCTGCCCTATCTTGCACCTGGTCCGCGACCGCGTTGCCCTTATACATGAGACCGCCTTGCACAAACGAGCATGCGAAGTCGACCCACGCAGCAGCATCTGTCCCCGACTTCGAGCATGGCCCTAGCGAACACTGGACTGCATCACGTATCGTTAGCGACGGCCATATTCTTAAGTGACAGTGGGTTTGCTTACTCGTCCCGGAATCGCTAGTGACTGGGGAGAAATCCCACATCGGTTGTCGCGGGGTAGCAGAATTGGAATCATTCTGTTCCGTCGAGGACATGTAAGTGGCGAGGTCTGTGAACGACTGAGTCGCGTCAATGTATTCCATCGCGCCCGAGATGTCGGCGCCCGCTCGCAGGTTCCAGGGAAGGAAGCAGTCCCTTTCGACAAGCGTGGCGAGAAGTTTGAGTCCGCTGGAGTACCTCAGCACCGTTCTGGCGACGTCTTTTGCCTGATCCAGAGTGAACGCAGACACGGCCGCTCCGGGGATCGCTGGTGGAGGGGCCGGCATCACATGTACGCGGGTCGCGAAAGAGCTCGACGGGTCGCAGTTATGAGTGTTGAAAACTCGGAAAGCTATATCCAAGTCGCGTTTGTACTGGTTGGAGCTGCTGAGGTTGTAATACGGTAGGGTAGGAGAGACGAGTCTGAAGCTGCCTATTGTATGAGAATAGGTGAAGTGTGAGTATGATCATGACAGATAAGCGCTGATGGTTAATGGAAGCGATGATGGTATGCTGACTACTTACACGGCACATGACTATCGTCCCTATTACGGACGGCAGATTCTCTCGTGATGCACCACCTCTCGGCATCAAGTTCGCCCCCGAGGTTGACCACCGTACAGTCATATAGCCCCCTCTTATGGAGGGATTTACGTATAGGAGCAACCATACATGCCCATTCGTCATCTGATAGTTCGCGATTGCTTGGCTCTGCTGTGGGCAACATGAGCATTTCAAGCTTGAACTTTAGCCTAGGTTGGCTATCGGGGTCAAATGTGCGAGACATGTCGAGAGATGCCTTTCAAATTGTAGGAGAAAGTGGTAAGACGGACAATGGCAAAGAGATAAAATCAATTTTGACTTGAATAACGAGGGTAAAAAGATAGGAGCTAATCTAATCGCCTCCCTTGCATATTGTCACGTTCCACGAGATGGTTAACAGCATATTTCTGTTGTCAATGGCCCCTTTGTTGACGCTTTTTTCTCCGAGACATTGGAAACAGTGTGTGTTTAATCTCCTGTTTTCAGCCCTGGCGTTCATATAGCGTGTCCTCATTGGCCCAACCTCATCCACTTTCTACTTCACAGACTGTTTACTTCAGTCATCTTCAATAACAGAGTTTGGGAATGCGACAGCGGGGGAATTGGTATGAGACGTAACCACTCCGTAAGGGAGATCTGAGGTTTTGCTACGTGATCACACACAGCAATATATTCAATATACGAATCCTAAACTTGGCAGAAGCTTTTTAGGTGCTCCGTCACAAGAGCGGAGTTTCGGAAGGGCGGGGATGGTTTATAGTTATGGAAACTCGGAAGGTATCTAGCCTGCCTTCGAACATATAACTATAACGGCGTGGTCGGACGAAATGTGGGGATGTCTTTTTTTCGTCGTCTGACAGTATTGTTTACTTCAGTGTGGTATCACGCTGCGGTGCGGCCCGCACATCCACGCTTCAAACGGAATCAAGCTCGTGATGTTCAGTGCATCTGCTATCATTGCATTAACTTTTCTCCACGGCTGACTGAGAGGATTTCCAACATGATAGGACCGGTAAGGCGTGGTTTCCGATAGATTTGCCAGTGTGTCGGCTATGTCGTTAACCGGCGTCCAGTAGACCTCACACAGGAGGTCTGCTCTATTGGGTTCCAGTAACCGCTGGTCTTTGAACCTGATATCTGAGCTAATTGGGCCATCATAATGCGAAATTGATTCGGATCTTTGTGTAAAGTTTTGTCAATCATACGTTCGCATCCCCACCTTTCGTCTCCATAGCCATTGTTGAGAACTGCAACGATTCCGAATCTCTGTTCAGGAACAAACTGCTCGCTAACCTTACCGTAAAAACCGACGACACCTATAGAAGACACCATTTGAAAGTTGAATTTGGAAGAAGGCGGACGATGGGACGCGGCGTCACACGCCAGCTTAATGAGGCTCTCCATGACTTAAAAGTGTGATGAGATGAGCGACAGAGCCTGTGATAAAATCGTAGTCGTTGTCCGCGAGCCCAAGCTTGGTCTTCGAGGTATCTGTCCGTCTTACAAGTAGCCTCGGTTCAGGGGCTTCTGAGAATCGAACGCCTTTGGCTCTCATGGCCTTGATCTGACATCTGAAAGGTGCAGCTGATTAAGACATACGAATCTCTTCACGTCAGGCAATTGTGCAATGTAATAAACCAAATGCGACCCTAGGTTTCCTGATGTACCCGCGACCAGAACGACCTTTTCGTTAGTCGTTGGCACTGGAGATACTATTGACGGTGGAGCTGTATCGGATTGTGTACTTTCGCACAACCTCATCGACAGCCTTTTCGCGAACCCTCAGAGCAGCCGACTCGGTACTCTGTGACTTGTTTACCCGCCACTGAGGATTGTCCCAGTTCAACGCTTCTGTCGGATGTCTCGCCCGATAATGTCGTTTTCAAATCTGCAACAGTCGGACACTCCAGGAACAGAGAATCATGCTAGATGTCAATTTCGAGTTCGTCTCGAAACTGACTCACAATCACGATGGATAGTAAAGAATCTACGTCGACGTCGGAAAAATTTGTATCGCTAGTGAGTTTATTAATAGCTGAGCCACTTCAGCGACAATTTGAAGGGCACGCGTGAAGTCGAATGTGGGTTCGTAAATGACTTCATCCTGATCGCTTATGGTGCTGGGTGTCCCTTGCCCGAAGAGCCGCGTGAGGTTGCCCACTGTTGGATACTCGAATAACAGAGCGTTGAAGTCTGTCTTCGTCGAGCTCTTCTTTGAAACGCGCCGATATTGTGAGACCTAACAGAGATTCGACACCAATATTACCCAGAACTGTGTCGCTGGTCAGCTCCGCAACTGACAGTCCTCTCTCCTCTGCAATTATTGTAAGGAAATTTGGAATACTAGAGGAGCGGGGCTTTCCAGGCGAGGTAGAATCATTTAGAGTATTGTCAACTGCGGATATGGATAGTCGGCAATTGAGGAAGAGTACCGTCACTGAAGGTAATTACAGGGGTAGTGGCAGTTTGTAATAGTTTCTCTGCTACAATTTGAATCGTAAACAATAATTTAACTTGGGCCAGCCATTCAAGTACATCTTAGTGTTTAACATATTGGAGCTCTCATGGCCGGTAATTCTAGCGCTATAGAAGCGTGTTAGATGATAACAGAGAGTTCCTGGGAGTTTTCACACGCAGTACAGATCCAAATACTCCTCTAGATATCCCCTAGATCTCGTTTTACCACTGGCCGCATTCAGTTGTCGTCTTATCCTTTCTTGAGAAAGGCGAGTTGTGCTCGAAGTCGCGCTTGTTCGGACAAAGATAATCCTGCGTCTTCGGCTTGCTCGAGTACAAAGTTTAATAGATCGCTTTCTCTGAATAAATTCGGGTCGGATCCCTTGACTGTGCTTCCACCCGACGTCGCATTGTGTTTGAGGGTTCCGCGAACAAACAAACAAGCCAGGTCGATCCACATTGCCACTTCCTCAGGAGTGGTAGAGGCAGGAGCCAGGTTGTACTCAACTGTTCAAGATGCCATCAGTGCTTTTTGAATTTAAAAACATGTAAAGTATCGGAATTAGTTGGAAACACAGGAGTTTGTCGACCGACCATCCCTGTTTCTTGAGGTCCAGGGGTAACTTGCCTAAGCCAGTACACAGATGCTTGTCATAATTAGCCGTAGCGACCACTGGCCAAAAGTTCCAAGCTCGTAGATGGCCCTTCCCACTTGTGTCGGTATTCATCAACGTTGCGATACCTTCTACTGATTCCGTTGAATCGAGGCTATCTAATATCCTCCTTCTTTTATCACTCGAACTGCTTAGATCTGGTATCCAAACGAGGGAATGGGCATTGCTGTGGACAAGCTTGCTTTGAAGTTTCCAGGCAAGCGCATTGAAGCCGTGGTTGTGCTGAATCACGGTCTTCGCAAGGGCCTTTAACTCTTCTGTGCACAACACCTGGTGGTTTATCTTCATTCCCCAGAGGTTCGATGGAATGCAACCCATATCCCTGATGGCTCTAAGTACTTGGTCCAACTGGTAGACCCAGAAATAGCGATTGTCGTAACAGAGTGTTGGGGAGACGATATCAAACCAATCTGCTCAACACGACAAGATGAGTAAATAGATGCATCAAAATCTCATAGTAATGAGTGATATGTTGGGGGCAGGCTTAGCCTACGTTGATTATCATGATTCTCCGTAATGCACCATGTCCAGAAGTCGTTATCAGCTTTCTTCTTTATGATACAGTCCCCGATTCCAGTGCGCATTACGGCTCTTCGTATAGGTTCTAAAAATGTCATGAAGTCCTTCTGGGTATTGAAAGATGACGTAGGTGGATTTAAGAATCTCATCCCAATTTCAACAGCAAACATAAAAGGCGGTGATTGCGTCATCGTAACTCCTCCTTGTATTAGTCGGTCGGCAGGGGCAGACGGTTGCGATTTATAAGCCATGATTAGGTTAGTGATTGGGTAGATTTTGTGGATGTATGTATTGCAATACAACTGCGTTAATTAACATAATGAAGACAGTAGGAAAATAGCAACTATGAAGCGGGAGCTTAGATGACGATATAGTGGCCAAATGGCTCTCTAAACCCACGCATTGATTGACATATGCGATCGAGCCGATACGAACTTTCTCCCTTCTAACACTCTATTTATGGCGTTTATTGACTGTTCACGTGTACAAAGCTCCCTTCATTAATTTGGACATCTCACAGCTGTACAAGGGCGAAGTAAACGAATGAGGATTGGTCTCATTCATCTCTGTCGGTAGCTTCTTTAATACTCATCTCGTGGAGTACTGAATGTGGAAAACCATAGCGATATCTTTCCTTTTGTTTTAATTTCAGAACGACAAACACATAGTTCAAAATCTGCTTTAGTCTTTAAAAAATCTTCTGTTTCAGACAAAACGGATCTAAAATTGCCTTTGTGCGAGGTATGTACTGTTCACAGAGTAATAAATGGTTTGATATTACTGGCGCCAAGAGACTTTTCCCCCTTGATTTTCATATCATCTCAAAATACACGTCGGAAGCCATTTCGCCGGCTATTACAATTTAGAAAGGGAGCTAATATGCAATCTATATCTATCCATCTAAGTCTAATTGTATTAGTGATTTACTTTGTACATAAACAAGAATTATCAAAACCTCAAAGTTGAAAGTTAGGGGGCCAAAAAAGCCGTCGTCTGTGTTTGATATTGCCAAGTCCCCCGCATTTAATCATCAATGGTTCTTGTCAGATACCGCATTTTTTCACGAAATTCGTTTCGGCGCTACTACAGCTATACCGTAATGAGAAGAAAAGTCAGGATTTGATTGGCTCAACCCGTAGATCATCTCCACCTGGATTGGGTAAAGCTGGGGTAAAGCTCATCAACTCTACCAGGCTATACTGTTTTTGAGATAGCGCCGAATCGAATTTCGTGAGAAAATACGGTATAGATGACAAGATAAATAACATTCTTCACTTTTTTGCTAGGTATCTAAGATTTTGCACACATTACTAATAGCGTAGGATAGATTGAATAGTTCTTAATTTTTTAGACGGGCCGATTAGTGTTCTAGATTATTTCCTGTCGCTACTCTGCAGTCCGCCACCGATGAATGCCTTTACGAGTTTCTCCAGCCCTGAATTTCGTCTAAAGCAAGGACGTAGTCATCGTTATAGATCTATATATGTTAGCCTGCGTTCGAATGTATTTATAGTAGGTAGTGGTGCCATACCGCCTTCAACACATCAGGTGCATTGTACTCCGCGTTGTTGATGAATGTATCGCCCCAGGTACAAAACCAAACCCAGTCGGCCTCATAAGCCTGGAGCTGCGCCGGTAGAGGCACAGAGCCGACCTCAGCGGCCGCAATCAGCTTTGTGTCCCTCCCAAGATCGATTAGCGAGTTGTATTGAGCGGACATGGGCTATAAGAAGTCGTTAGCATTGGCTGCTCTGGAGATAGTCGCAATGTATCGGAAGAGTTAAATGGGGTGATAAAAAGCACCTACTCCATTGCCTGTTGCGTAAACATCCGTAGACAAAACATCTGCCACATTGTCACCGGGGTACCAGTCGGCAGCGACCGAGTTCCACACCCAAACCAGGTTGTTGATACCGTGGAAGTTGGTCCAGCGGTCATAGATCAGGTTCCATAACGCTTTGCAGGGTTCGGGGCCTTTCGCGCCCCACCAGAACCAACCCCCTTCGGCCTCATGTAAGGGGCGGAAGAGTATGGGCACGTCAGCGTCTTGCAATCGCTTCAACTGCACGGCGATGGCGTCGATATCCCTGATGATGAGAGTGTAGTTGGCGTTAGTAGTGTCGCTAAGGGCAGCGGCGATGTCGAAGTCAGTAGCTGCTGTATAGAAACCGCTCCACCAGGGTTCCTCCTCCGTATCGTAGAGACCTGTTGGCGCGTTCCAGTGCCACACCACGGTCACAATGCCGCCCTTACCCGCGTGCGCGATGGCGTCTTCAACCGCCGTGCTGGTGGTGCCGCGTTCGACGCGCGACGGGCTGTAGTCTATTAGATCCACGCCTAGCACTGCTGGCGTCTTGCCGACCTGCTGCGTCACCCAATCTGCCCATGTCGCGTCTTGCTGGCCCGATAGGATCTTTTGGCCATAGATGGACTTGAGATACTGGTACAATGCTTTTGCGCCTGCATTCGCGTTTGGGTTGGTCAGTGTCGGCGTGACATTGTGCGCCGGCCGCGGTGCAGACGGGGATACAGAGATGTAGTCAATAAGGTAGCTGTAGTTTGTTTAGTTAGTTTCAGCTGACCCGACAGCGGCGATTACTTGAAACTTACTATCCCCAGTTGCTCACAATGTCAATAGTATTTGCGCCCTCGTTAAGCAATACCTGGCCTCCAGACACAGTAACGAAGTCCGAAGATTCAGCGAGGGAAACATCGGTCTTCGCACCGTCGTTGAGAACCACGGTCGTCACTTTTGCGCCGTATATTCCGGCGTAGCGGATGCTGAGATCGTACAGCTTGGTGCTGTCGCTGTTGACAGTGAATGTGATTTTGTCAGCCGCATCGTCGAAACCGCCGACATAACCTGTCCCCGAGTACCCAGACTGTGCTGTGTCGACTGTAACTCCTGAGAGAACTGCATCTTCAGCTTCATATATTTGTGCGTCTTGGCGCCGGCCGAGGGTATGGGCCTCCGCGCACAGCACTAGAGCCGTGCTCAATAGGACATTGAGTTTTACCATTGTTTCGGTAAAGTTTCTAGATGGTCTCGCATTGATATCATCATGTAGATGTGTTGTTATAGACGATTTCAGATGCTTTATATATTGGCCACGTCGACTTCGTTTTGACGATTGAGCGACTGGAGCAGGTCGCTCCGTGGCCCAAAGAGGAGTAGTTTCCGCGGCCGTAGTGGGGGAAGCTGAATTCGATGCGCTCAAAAAATTTGGAATAAATCAAGTTTAGACCTGAACTTAGATCTAGGAATCTTCTATGGGTTGCAAGCCTCTAGAATCCCTAGTGTACGGGTTACACAGAGCATAGAGTTGGCTCGTGGAATTAATTGCACCGGTTGGAGTAGCGAATCCGCCCGCCGAGAGTTCAACCGGCAAATCGGCGCGCGATCCACCGGCGCTGGTCTAGCTAAGATGATGATAAGTGTCTTTCTATTCGATTTACGGGGAATTGTCGGAAGCGAAGTAGGCAGTCCGGAGAGCGAATGACCTACCTCAGACATAAGAGACATCGACGTAAATCTAGCTCAAGATGCATGTTTGTCAGATCTTAAAAAACATCAGCGATGGCCGAGTCTCTGCCAAGGGTGCTCCGGCTTGATGGGATGTGTCAACTACATACAAGGGATTAAGAGCGTCCCGTAAACACAAGCCAAGTATGTCGCCGATAGATCAGAAGGATATCCGGCGGAGTGTGGAGCACTTTGACGGGCTTCCCCGGCCCTCTTGCCATTTATCGTCAGCTGATGAATTGTGTGTTGAATACAATAACCTTTTGGCCTCTTTCCTGACTTGATCCGCCTATAGGAACACGGCGCTGTGGTTAGAAGCATTTGAGAATTGCTCGTTCTTTAGCTGTGACATAGTCATGCCATCCGGCATGTACTAACTTATGCAAACGCCGACCTACCCGGAAAATTTTATACACAGGATATCTCACATCTGAAAACACTGTGGAAACGTTGATTGGGAAAAGCCTCTTACCTATGCAAAGCCTCATGTCGAACGCTTCATTACTACGTGACGTTCACACTGAAAGACAGCTCTTTGGAGCTATCTCGGCGGCCAAGGTAACCATTTCTGCACCTCACAATGTGTGTCGTGGGATTGATAGCTTCCCTCTAGCACTATCATATGACCTTAGTTCATGCCAACTGGGACTCGCCGCTATTGATGACAGCGTGAACCTAAATGAAGTCCTCCACGCATTGAATATGGTTGAGACCACGGAACTATGCCGAGAGAAAGTGGTGGGGGGGTATATTGTCGCTGCGAAATTCGATGAACAGTGCAACAGAGTCCTCCCAGTAATGCCCGCCTCTAGTAATGAGGGCATAGATGATGTTTTGTCGACACCATGTGTGATATATTTTCCCCCATCATGATGCGCGTCGAGGGGTCGTACAATGCAGAAGCGGCATACCAGTCATGGCCTGAAAATAAACGACATCGTGTAATCGGATCCTGGTAATGCGATACTGTGTCCCCGCGGATCAATCTGGAAAGCACTATACTTCTGGATCCAAAGATAGGTATTTTCGTGGCGGATTCTCGCAACATCACGATGTTTTGGCTCTATCTTGACTTAATTATGAAATTAAAAATTTCTCCCTTTCAATCAAGATCGTCAATGGTTTGCAATGTGATGTGATCGTTTATATCTTGATTGGCCTGATGGCGTAAACTCGTCTGAACGCTAAGGTTGTCTCCAAGGATGGTTCAAGAAAGAAGCTCAAACCATCGAGACCAATATAAGGTAAGTGGTAGCTTTCAGGTTATCGCTAATTAAGACCCTCGATATGGCTAATTGAGCCTAGCGTTACGAATCGTTCAGTAGCGGCGCCAGCGAGTTTATATAACGGGAGACGGCTCAGGCGAGACATTTTGACGACAAATCTGCCTCAAGAAGCTGTGCTGGATGCTGAGAACATAAGTTTTGTTGAAATCACATGTCAACCTCTCAAAACCCGGTGCCATACATCGAGAATGACTTATGAATTAACGTGGCATTTGCATTGATGTTGCAATTCGTTCATGTCGGATCTGAGTAATCCGTAAAATAGTTTTCGAGACGGAACAAACGCTTCCAATTCCTTTGATAGTGAACTTAGCGTTCAAATCTACTGTATCCCGGTGTTCTGGTAACCTTCCCGATTCGGTTAGGGAGTTGAGCAGTTGCAGGGCGACCACAGAATAAGTCCGTATTGGGTTAGTACAGTGTCCCATAAATTAAATCAAACCATCTCTTCAAGGATGTAGCACTTCCAATTAAAAATGCTCATGCAGTTATATTTAGTTAAGGTCGACCAGCATGTCATGTCTTCAATATTAATTAAATGTCCACTAGTAACTGTATCTATCAGTAGCTATCAGATAAATGACTAGACTCATCATCATCGTTGTTCATGCACTCATCCAGTAGAAAACGCAATAGGAATTGACATATTTTATGCCTACAACGAGTCTTACCCGAGACATGGCAAACAAGCCTATGAACAACACTTAGCACATTACACCTTGTATTATGATGAATCGAACCGCAGATTGCCCGAGTAGCTAATCTGAAAAGAGGGTAAACGATTGAGTACAAGGGGCCAGATCGTACCCAGGCGAATTACGATTGTTTGTGCTTCGTTTCAACCTTGCGCGTGTGCCACTCATACGAGTGGAGGCAATGCAGAAAAACATCTGGCGAGCATTATGCTCCCCTATCAAACCCGCGAGTTTGGCAGATTGACTCAGACATATAAAGCGGTACTTCGTGCTTCATGGCCCAGTGTATCACTAAAGGCACGAACTGACACAAAAGTCGAAGCATTATCATATCAGGCATCTTGTCAATAAATAATTCATGAGACAGCTTCCTGTAGCTACCCTGCCAAAGTCGTTTGTGCGGCCTGTGAAACTCAACTAGTATGATTATGATGTCTTGATTATACATTGCCGAGGGGTCAAGGGTAGATGTATGTACCAGAAACTATAGTGGCACTTAGTACGCCGGTTGAAGTCACGGAGGTGGCACAAAATCATTTGAGCAAGATGTCCAGATTCATCAAGAGGTCTTCGTGAACCAGGACAGTTCGGTTCATGTCTGCCGATGTCAACGCGATGTACATATCACATGCAAATCCTCAAATAGAATTAAAGGAATGATTATTAGGTACCGCAATCAGGTGCTTCGAGCCCCTTGTAAATGGATTCGCCCTACCAGCACCCACTGGCTGGAGAGGTGGTCCCTACTTCATATCAACCTTAGTACCTCTCTGTACTTGCGACTCGATGCGATGCATGTCTAAGGTCCCATAGCTAGGGCAACCGTGCCTTCCATACTGAACAAACCTTACCGCTCTTTCTACATCGTCCTCGAGCCTTCCTCCTAGAACACATAGGCAGCGTCCGATATCGAACTCTCGAATCATACCTTCTCTGCTTGTGTTCCCCCATACCGCAGGTGCCTACCCAAGTAGGTAGTGATAGAGGTGAGCATCTGCCCATTTGGACCATACCTTCGATTCCAACTCCCCACGCATTGCCGTTTTCCGTTCCCCTGTTCCATTGTC
Source organism: Xylaria sp. 218_066 (assembly GCA_019843955.1). Classification (NCBI taxonomy): domain Eukaryota; kingdom Fungi; phylum Ascomycota; class Sordariomycetes; order Xylariales; family Xylariaceae; genus Xylaria; species Xylaria sp. 218_066. Next base: position 103,887 of record JADKYC010000085.1, on the reverse strand, counting down.
TTTCGTCCTCCTTCGCGTACACATATAACCATCGTGTACTTCCTCACGACCACCCCCGCTTGAGTCTGTTCCACCAGATCTCGTCCGGTCTCGTAACTCCTCTCATCCTACTACCCGAGCTAGATAACAGCTGCATAATAAAAGGCACCGCTACTGCCCATGTCGTCTCTCACACTTGCGCCTAACCAGTTACTCTGTTCATCTTGACTCATTCCTACACGCCCAATTTCACTGTCACTGTTCCGTCGCTGCGGCCTGTCATCCGGCGTGGCAAACCTGGCCTTGAAATTGACACCGAACTGAACTAACTGGGTGGTTGTGTTGGAAGCAAATACCGTTGTCCTGGCACTGGGGAAGATCACTCTGATAGGCTAAAGCAAACTTATCCATCAAGCTTCCGGAATCACTTCCCCCAGCATCTTCCTTTCATCCACCGAGGAACAACCAACGGACGCCGAAGAAGCCCTAAAAGCTACCCGTGATCATGGCACCTGTTCCTGATGAGAGACCTCATTACAGCGGGGCCTCACCGCTCGATGGCGGTGGTGATCCGGTCAGTCTGGGCGGTGGCGACGACAAGTTTGCACCTTCTGGCCTAGAGATTGGTCTCATTGTTGGCATCGTGTCCCTTGCCGTGGTCAGTCTCGTCTGGCTCTTTTTCTGGAGATCCCGCAGGAACCGCGCCACTAGACAGGCACGCGGATCCTCAGCTGCTGCCGTTCGAGGTCACGACGAAGAGCTCATGGACACCAGTGGCCTGCGCATCCCAACCCCTATCTCCAAGGACGATCGGGCGAGCACCGCCGACAAGGACGAAGTTTCCTCAATCGAGCGACTACCCTGCTCCCACCGCCGACCGACGATGAACTGGCCTCATTAGTCACATTCGCTTCAAGCCAACCATAGTAAGTCAACCTCTCTCCATGGCTCCAAAATTACATTTCCTCACCAGTGCGCTAACTGCTGTCTTGTCAGTTGAGGGGCATGCGATACCTGTCGCGTCTGACTGGAATCACCTGAGTACAATGCGAGCATGAACCCTACCTATTGTTTTGATTTTGTCACCAAGAGCTTTTCCTCCCGTCCTAGACGACAGTTGCTATTATGGGAGCTTTGGGATGGCTGACTAAGAGTATCTTTGGAGGATTAAGATTGATTTTCTCCGTCAAATCCTCTCATCAGCATCCGACGCGCATGGTCGGTTTGTATCACATATCAAGGAAATGAGGTGTACCTAATTTGGGGTTGGTGCATTTGAAGATTGATGAGATCGAAAACATGTCTACCATTCTTGGAGCTGAGAGTCGGGATTGGTGGGATCTGTTCTATCGATTCGTACTACTTAGGCACTAATTATGGAATGGGCAGCTTAGTTCATGACATCCTCTCGGGCGGATGCATCATGCATATGATTAGTCCTACAGCGGTTCCAATATTTCAGAGACCTGCCTATGGTTATTTGAAGGCCGTAATGACATTACCTCCACGGATATTGCTCCATTCGACACCATGCTTCATCACGATTTGATGGGCTGGGGTCTAAGCATCAGATCATGTCCGAAGGCGGTGTCCACATGAGATGATGCCTAATTTTTCGAGTTACGCAATTATCGAAACTTGCAGCATTGGCGCCAAAAAGCAAACAGAGCTAATACCTGGGCTCTGCAACCCTCCGTCGATAGGTACTCCTCATTCAACATGCATCGTTTTCGGGTTTTTGACTCAAAAGATCACATATGCCTTCCGCCAGTGCTTAAATAATAATATTCTACCATCTGTAACAAGGGCCAGTACTACTGGGGCTTGGAATAGGCTTCAAATTATGGTAATAATTCTCTAGGGCTCTAAGGATTCCTATATCTGAAAGGGAAAGATTCCTAGAAAATACAGGAGGATATTCCTTGGTCTTTATAGACCTTTCAAGTGTACCTTGGAGCCTTCAAGTTGGGCGACAACAACCAACATGCATATAGCAGTATGTGTGTTGGTTCGAAATAGCCAATAGCCTTATAGTATAGGTGGGTCAGGGTTTCAGCCCGTGTGACACCATCTCCCTAGTGGTCAAGGTTCTGCCTAACCTGTATCAACCCTCTATATGACTCCACAGGCGGGAGACACGCTGCCAAAGAATGTAGTCTACAGTTAAAGAAACAAACGCCCCCAACAAGTAATGATATCATACAACCGTGTGGATAGTTATGAAGCCTAAGTAACTCATTGCCGCGTTTGTTTTTTCTCCGCTGATAAGAAGGATCTATTCCAGTGACTGATCAGTTCTCGCGTTTGTTAGAGGGGCCGCAGAGGTCCTCATCTGCATGCTCGCCTCACATTTTACGCATAGATGCATATGCTCCGTGAAGACTTCTTTTGATTATGAATCATCTAGTGGAAGATTCCAGGTATCGAATGCCGGCAGGTGTCAATATGACTGGTTCACCACATAGCTACCCGCCATTCTCACACTATTGACTGCAAGCTTTCCGTGAATTATTCGTCATTAAAGATGTTTCCACGGGCCATATGCAGATTCCATCATCTGTTTGGTGGAACTCGGGGACAGTATGCGGGTTTCTCCCATTTTCTTCTTTGTTGCTGCCCAAGACTGCAGATTGACGAGTCGCGGTCAAGAAAAATATGCTCAGTGACGTTTCAGAAAACGATATATCCGTTTGTATGTGTTGTTTCCCCGCTCATAAACTGCTTCGCCCAAGCTGATTTCTTTATTCAAGCAAGTTTCAAAGAAATTTCAACCTTACAGATCACGTATCTCTCCACGTCTTTAATATGACGCCTCACCCTCCGTCATCGTAATTACTGTTTTTCCATCTCCATCACTCATGAAATTCCCCCCTCTTGGTGATCTCTGATATGAGTGCCGCCTCATATCAGACAGTCTTCTTTCCCCTCTTTTGAGTTTCCCTTCTCATTACTCATTATGGATGAAGACATTTGAGCCTCAGTCACAGCGCTCCCTAGGGCCATTCTTTGGGGAGGCAATCTGCTCGTCTCATGTTCGTTCATTGAGACTCGCTGAGCAGGTGAACGTGGCTGACAACGTATGTTTCGAAAGATTGTCTCGAAACCCTACATACCCCGAATAGACAATGAGATGGCCAGGCCCATGATTAAAGTCCCCCCCCTTCCCCTTTCCCCCTATCGCATTTTCAAGATGGTGGACGAAGGACCTTGATCTGTGGTGTTCTCCGTAAGTCGTGGAAGGGCGACTTGCATCGGTGTGATGCCGTCGGCGATGGCGACAACGATGTCCTTGTGACTGTCTAGCTCGGTCAGAAACCTTCCAAGGTCGGAACGAGACAGCCGTTCTCCAGCAGGAAAACGCCCAATACTCAGCTTGAGACTGTCTACTTTTTTGTTGTATACTCTCGCTGTTTTATGACCTAGCACTGTTCATCTTGGTCTTAACAATAGTAATTCTAGGCGCCTAAAGGTTTCTAGACGACAGCAGTATGCACCAGTTCCGAGAAGGCAAGTGCTTGGTCGAATTACACAACTATTAAGGAACCGACCTAATACTTCGGTTTACTTTGAATACCGTTGACTCTCGTCGCCCGACTAGTTCTGTTACAACAAGACTGTGGTGTGAAAAAGTAAGTACTTTATCACTAACTATTGTTATGTTTCATTGCTGACATGAATAAGACGTCAACAATTATCAAGGGCGCCGCGAAGGTAATCTTCTACGTTACTATTGCAATGGACGCTCTCAATACAGAATGGATAGGCGTATAAACAGACAAGCCAACTTTGAGGTCGTCTGATAGATACTCATGACCGGTTGGATGCCACTTGATACCACCAAAGCCTGGCGAAGGGGACCGGCTTTTGACTGAAGGCCTAACGATTGAGCTAGACCCAAGAGGCGATGGCTACTGGGCTATTGGTTACCCATGCGGCGTAGCACCATCCCCAGTCCCACGAGAGCAGGCGTGCCACAAGGGCAGAGCTTGACAGTTTATCCATGTGACAAGGCGCGTATGCCGGGAGAAGGCCCTCTCTTTGCGCCTCAGAGTGAACAGTACTGGATCATTGGGCGATACATGATCCATCATGTCTGATCCAGGCATTCGTTCATCCTAGTGGAACATGGACATTCCACCGGGTATTTGTGGTTTTGGCTTGTGCAAGCTCTGCAAATTCGGCCTAGGAGTTCTGCACGAGCTGATTGTGCCTACTAGCGACCATTAATTCGCCAGGTCTTCAATAATCAGGCGCCATTACAAAACGAAAGATAAAATCGATTTGACGATAGGTTCAAATTTGCTGGTTTAACCACGATTGATGACTTCGACAAGTCTCCCATTATTTGATTTACGCCAACTCATCCTGGTTTGTCTGGCCCGCATCATGATTAATCTAGACCAAGACACAGTTGTTGAAGAGAGTAATTCTTCAACAATGGGGATGGGAATGTCCGGCATCTGGTAAACAAGGTTGCAGATGATGGCATACATAGCACGCTGCAAACCAGTAGATGGATTCGGAGCAACTATGAATTACTGAATCAATGTGGATGACCCTCGTTGTCAGTCTTGGTAACACAACATCTCAGTGATAAACTCTGCCCCAAAAAGGAAACGGGAACAATGGGGGGGCGAATGTGGAGTTTACCTAACAAGAATCTGGAGACGGTGAAGGTATGTTGAATGTCAGAAACTTGACAACACATAGAATACTGACCCAAGCATGAATCCAGGCGCTGCCGATATCCCACCATGTGCCAGGGAACAGGCTTTAGCTCTGTTATTGAGCGGATCGGAACCCCCACCAAGCCAAGCCCTTGATATTCGTCAACTCCATATGTCGGCATTATTGATGTTCTCCAGATACATGATGGAAATATAGTCATCTTTTACGCTCATAGTGGCGTAGACGTTGCATCAAGAAAGCAGTGTGTCGAATACGTACAGCAGGATTGCTAGAAACGCGGTCCCGTCAGAATGGTCGCACGATTATCATTATCGGTTCTTCAGGGCTAGCAACACTATCATGGTGGAAATCCCAAGAAGCTGGGACAAGCCAAACCAAGCCTCCCGGAGGCTTGGCTAGGAATGGAATTCGCTCTCACGGAATTAGTGGTAGAGCCCGTGAATACCGATATAGACAGGTCACGGGAATCTCTTACCCGAACTCATACTTCCAAGACGTACGTCACGCTATTTAAATCCAATCTAAGCACCACATTGGACGACGGCATCCGGAAATCCTGAGAGAGGTTGCTCCGCTGCATCGACAGCTACCTGATTATAAACAAGGAAAGTCCCTGCCGAAAAGTTCTTCGAGCGCCGAACTCCACAGATCTAAAGGTGATTCCAGACACTATTGATCTGTTACGAATGAACTGTGGCATTCCACAGATCTCTACATTGGCGATATGCTGCACGCCAAGCAAGGCAACGATCTCGGGCGAGAAACAACAGAGCAAGACACCACGGAACGACATGCTGCACATCAGGATGCCCGTTTCTGGCCCCGTGGTGTTCATGGCTGTGAATCGAGGTTGTTGGCCATCTGACCTGTTTGAGACACGACATTAACTCCTCGCGTGAGGAATGCAACATCTGGATGAGACACTATGTTCCAATTCTCGCTAAAGACGTCAACAAGCTCTGGAATATTTCTGAACACAGGCAAATCAGCCCAGAAGATCGCCATATATGTAAGGGCTACTCTGTTTTGCGCCTAATTACGGCAACGCATCGCCGGTGTAAGCTATTGCCATTTTATCGGGATACCAAGACAGGGAGAGAAAATTTGTTGTAAGCAAGAACAGGGGCAGGCCCTTTTGGGATGCCTATTCCGACCGGATACCCCCCAGACTATGAGCGCATTGATGATGACATTAGCCCAGCGGTCTACAAGGTATCCGGCTCGCCTGGGAAATGATCGAAAGAATTCATGCTATGGAAACTTCAGGGATCCGAAATATATCCACGCGCTTTTCCGGCCCCAGTGATTGTCAGGACACCAACCGGCGGACAATGACGATCGAGACGCGTTTATGAACAAGCTGTGTCGTAATTACACTACTAAAGTTTGGCCAATCGTTTCATCGATCGACTCAAAGCATCACTTCTGTGAAGTCCATCCTGCGGCTGGCGATACCGTTTGGGGGACAAATTTCACTGGGGACGGACTCAAGCCTCTGCTACCACTGCTGCTACTGCTGCTGCTGATCTGACAGTGGAACAGCGGTGCCCAAAGAAGACTTGAGAGTGTTACCTGAGAGCATCCCGGCATAAGAGTCACGGTGTCCCACATGCTAGGTTCAACGCAGGCTCGTGGTGAAATCAACCTATCCATCGCTACTGGGCCTCGGGACCGTCCGGTCAAAATTGCCTGCTGCAGCTATGCCTATTAGGCTCAACACCCTGCAAGATGCCAATGGCTTTGGCGTCTATCGAGACACGCTCCATCTAAATTGGCTGCAATGTCTTCCAAGAAGTAGGCGGCAACGCCACTACTATCAACTCCAACAACTTTCACGACGTTCTTCTGTCTGATTTTAATGGCGATGGCGATCTGGAAAACCCGAACATACATATCACTGTTCAATGTGATATATGCCGTAGCAGGCACATAGACATAGTTATCAGCCCGACGACGCAACAGCCGATTTACACGAGAACTACTCAGCCGTTTGGTGTTGTGGCCATCTTTTTTTGCTACTGCAACTCCAGACGTAACCCTGCCAGTCAGAGTGTACTACCCTGAACAAACCTGGCCTATCGATGCGCCTGGGAATCATCAAACGGGTAGGGGTGTCCAATTAAGGTCGAGGGATATGTTGTTCGTAGCAAGTCTGGATCGGCTGCTGTTGTGATGGGCATGGCTGCGAATTCTGGGTTCCGCACACCGGCTGGCCTGGGATCTAGTGTTCGTGGACCCGACTCTGCCGCCCTTGTGCGCCTTTCGGAACGACGCTTATATCATGGCGCGTGTCCCTGATTCCCACTGCTGCCGAATACGTATTGAAGTTGGAGAAGGCGGGTTAAGGGGTCGGCCAAGAATTCCAGCAAGGATGATTCTGGCCAACAGGACTCCAGTCAGAGGGAGTCTGTCCGGCAGAACTCTGCCAAAAAGCTGACCAAAATTCTCACTAGGAAGTCACCGAAAGAAGATGCGGAAGGCAAGGTTGAATATCTACCCGAAGAAGCAGAGCTTGTAAAAGAGCGGGCAAGAAATACCACCTCAAAGCATTCCTCCGGCACTCGCCCTGTGATCGACTGATCAGATTTGATTGAAGGCTGGATAGGACAGGCTTCCCTATTATCCCTTTCGTCAACAAATCGAATCCTTCCACAAAATCCTCTGACCTTTGGGTTGGTCGGGTACTTTAGCAAACACTGCTATGAAAAACACCACCGTTTTCATTTGCAGCTCTTCGCTCCACAGTCTCTTGAATTTCCTCCTCGTCGATGCGCACGGTGTCCCGCAACAGGGCGCTAGAATGTCTGGTCCCGCGTTTGCCAACACTGCGGTAAATGTTGCTCGCTAAATCGACCTAGTAAAAGAGAAGAAAGAGCTCTGGTATCCCATGTGTAACGCCTCCACTTCCTTCCGAGCTTCTAACCTTTGCCCGGGACTAAATCTTCAACGAAAGCAGGCTGGACTCTACTCTTCCTGGATACACAGGAGAAAATGGTCCCCAGAAACGGAGAAACCGAGCAAGAACAAAGTCCCAAGTTCGTCAAACTAGAAGATTACTTCCCTTTCCAAAGTGGGAAAATATGGATAGAGAGGATGAGGTGCTGTGTACGGTGGTGTCGCCGAGAGCGAACCAGACGTCGCTCTTTGACAACAAGTTTACGAGATAATCGTAAGAAAGCTGCCGTGTCAGTACATTCTGGTCATATTTTGTTTAATCGTCCTTTGCTTTATGGCCATCTCGCGAAAATTACACTTACTGCAGAGAAAGCTATTTCCAAAATGACATTTGAGCAAGTCGACCACGCCCTATGGAAGTGTTGGCGATCAAATATAGTGTATGGCATTGAAATATGCTTGCGGCCCGAACCAATGCGTCTCCTAGCACTGAACCCGCCTTATGTTCTTATTTATCTTGAATAAGGCTAATACTACGGCCAAACCGCAGCATGAAGCGCGCCCTACACCGCTCCTTATGCTCGGTTCAAGAGAAAACCAGAATCTACTACATGGCTGTTATGCGAGTCATGAGAAGTCGCAACAGCAGGTTTGCTATGACACGCCGGTAAAAGCATACCTTTCGGCGTTTTCCAACCGCCGGACAAAGACTCGTCATCCTGCAGACCAGGCACTGCCATGTCTCCTTAGTCGGGCAAGGATTCTGGCAAGAGAGATTCCAGCAAGGAGAATCTTAGTGAGAATTCTCGATGAGAATTAATACCCGTGCCTGGCGTGATAACGGGTACTATTGAGGGGTCTCTCATGGACAGGGTCAACGTGCCCTGGTATACGTTTGCTTCGAAGACTGCCGTGCAACCTCGTTCGAGCCGCCGTCGAATCGAGGTCCTTTACAGGCCAGTGGGTCCGGGTGAGAGCCTATGGAACTGGATGACCCAGAGAACCCCCCTTTTCCCATTGCTCGCGGATGGTCCGCCGCCACGCGACAGCAACTGGGCTTGGCCAGCGTGCCTCCCAGAGTCACCTTTGAAAAATTGAGAGTCTTTTTGTTTTACGATATTTTATGTTCCGTCCAAGGATGGGGAAACCGTCCAAGTTATCCGTGTAGGCGTGCAGCCTCAGCCGCTGAGCAAAAAGGTATTAACTGCTCCAGAACAAGACGATATATTTCTACTGCCGGATGTCAGCCGGGAGGGTCTCTATATTTAAGCGAAAGATATATTATCCCTTTATTTATCGGCCGATACCGCTCGCCGAGCCTGCTACACCAAACTCTGCGAGTATGCAGGACAGCTGGATGTCTAGTCACATTTCCAGTCTAACATACAGGTAGCTGTCTCCATGGATCCGGTAGCTGCATGTTGCCCACATCGGCATGGTCAATTCCCGACCAAAGTTCTCAAGACCTCCCTCTTTGCTACGAGGCGAGACGCTGTCTAGGAGGTAATCCAACTGCTCAACCCACGTTGTAGCTATCAAATCCCATTGACGCGATCTTAATTGAGATGCACCTACAGGCGACTCTGAGATTCAAGTCTTGGAATGCTCAGATGCAACGTTTTGCGCACGGGTTCTTTTGAGTTGCAGTGGCTTGAGACTTTTTCCGTAGCGCTACTCGGAGCCAGATCCTGTTTCAGTCCCTACAGTGGCATAATTCGCGATTATGTCCACAATGCCTCTGTTATTCACGCTCTGAAGGGATCAATCACCAATATCCTAGAAGGGCTGCGGGAGCTGGATGTTAGGCTGAACACACGTGGTAGTGAGTTTTCAAAGTTTATGATGAACATCACGACGTACGGCATGCGTATCAACGGTACCATAGCTGATGAACAGACTTGAGCATGCTCTATACTGGCCTAACCTTTACGCTCGTCGGGGTATATATACCGGTCCCTAATAAGTTTAGCAGGGGTGTATTTGCTGTGGCAGCTGGCCCACCCCCTTGACCTACTCTCTACAACCGTTCTTTGGATATCGGACCAAACACGACTCAGCCATGGCCGTCGTTCGCCGGATCAACAATACCAGCAGTCTAGCCGCGGTTACCAGGATGCAGGAAGCCGTAATCTCTCACAGGCGTGTCTAGGCCTAGAGCTTATCCTAGCGCAAAAGGTCGAAGGGAAAGGAATTAAGGGAGAGGAGTAGCGCCACCATCGTTCGCTCGATAGATCGCAAAGATATAGCGACACGCGTTGTCCGTTGCAAGGTCGGGTCGACCGAAGTTAGCGAGACCGGTGTGAGCCCCATATTCGAGGACCCAATCCCGTACATGGAGTGTTCGGCCTGCTATGACCACGGACTTGCGATGCTATCCGGCTTAACCGAATATCCTGGTCAGGAAGGCTTTGACCCGGTCTAAGACTTCGACCGTACTTCACGAACGTGAGCGTTTGAGTCCGCATTTACGAACAACTACCACGCCTGAGAACTCGAGGAAATTCGTACTCGTGCATCGCTCGTGGCCATAGTGCCAGGTACAATGTTCAGACATGGACTAATTGAATATGCAAGAAATTATTACCGTAAAAATGCAATGGTGACCGCAAAAGGCAAACATCAAGTCTTTAGAACAAACCAAAGAATCGATAGATCCACGTTCGCGTTCGAGTCGGAGTTTACGGATAACGTTTGCCGCAACTGAGTTCGAGGAAATTCGCACCCGCACGTCGCTCGTGCCCTTGGAGCACCACCTTTGGCAAGTAGGGGACGGTCGCGGCGTGGATGTTTGGGGATTCGAGGGGAAAGGTCCTCTAGCTACTAGATGCCATCCTGATTTTCAAGCAGATTATACAACAAGAAGAGGTCGCATCTTCGCGCTTGCACTTTCCCCGTTTTAAGCAACTCTAAAATCTTTACAGGAGTCTTCAGAAAAATTGTCGGCAACATCATCAGATTTATTGGTGTCATGATTGTCAGGCCAGACACCGAAGACAAGGAACATGATTGCCAACTCTAAAAAGATCTCTCAATATCGCCGGTTGTTTCTGTGGCTCGGGTTATTGTGGTATATTTCCCTATCCTCGAGAGGTTCTGAGCTGAGCGGCCTTCTTTCACTGAAGTAGCATACTCGCCCTATCCAGACGATCATGGGGTTCTCTGCTCATAGGCAGAATGAGCATGGCAGTAAGCGGCGAATTACCTACCCATACCGAGAAAGGGATCACTTCTGCTAGTCCCTTGCCCCCTTCCCTCGCGCTTCGAAGGCCTCAAGATCAAGATGAGGATTCCGTACCTTCTCCAAGGCTTTAGGCCGGAGAGCTACGTCACAAAACCAAGCTAGAAAAAGTTTAACAGCTAAAACATTTATGAGGACTATACGCCTATTCTCCGCAGTTGAAATAGACTAGGCCACAGTCATTGTATATGCTTAACTATATAGTTGAGCATATCCTCCATCTTAGGTAGACTTGGTTCTTCACCTCAGAATGAAATCACAAGTCTACTAGCACACTTTCATGTGGTTATGAGCACCTTTTCACTTAGCTTCTGGTTATAATTACATCGAGAGTCCTTATCGCATATCTACACCCGTTCTGCGAATCTTATACGGTCATAAAGGTGCCGATCATTGGAGGTTACGCTGTCGCACTTCGCGACACAAGCACGTACTGCTCCTTTTACGACCTCCCAGACCAAGAGCTTGAATTATTCCCGCTGCTCTAGCACTTACAACAGGACTACATAGAGTTCGACCGGCACCCGGCCCTAGGTGCTTCATACATGAGTTCCGGTCGGTGTTGCTTTCGTTTTTGCAGTTGTTGGCGGCGGGCGACGTCACGTCCCCGCGAGGTGTCATCCTGTAGCTGGCCTATGGGAACCGGATCATCATCAATACTGATCCGTACTCCTAATCCACATAGCCTAGCACACATTCACACTCCGATTTTAATGGAGATTTGTGTTGATGCTGAACGCGCTATCGTGTTCCTACCAAACTGGAATTCGGCGATGAAATTACCACCTTGACGTAGGAAAGGACTCGCAGGAAGATGGGACATGCATCGCGACAGCATATGATCACAACGCCTCGTCAGAGGAATAGGGGACTGTCCTAGCCGAGGCGTCTAGTACGGGTAAAGCAGAGGCTAACTCAGCCTCGTCGTCTGCTGCCCCAAAAGGGGTCCGTCCTATTAATGATAATGATCATACTGACAATATATGAAAATCTATTCGTTGCATACCAGGAGCACCGGAGCTCGCGGCGGGGGTTGATTGATTAATTGATTGAGTGCGTTTAGCGTCATGCGGGTGCACTGCGTTGCAGGGTTCCAAGCCTCCTGAAGGACATAGAGACGTGGCGAGTGGCCGGACAAGCTTAATAGGTATTGGAAAGATGCGATCGCTAAATACCAAACGTGGCAGGGTCCTCGATTCCCTGTCGGTCCAGCATCTGGGACCTGGGCTCATTTGGAGGCTGAATAGCTGTTGCGCCGCCGAATCAACCGTCCCTTTGCACATAGAATGCCATGCATTACATCGGCGCCAAGTCAATTGGTACTTGGGGACCAAATTCCCCATCACTGAACATGAAAAATGGCAGCAGTTTTGAATAGGTCGAGTCTTCGTATGTCCGGGGCGGCTGGAGACCCTGTACCTAGAGTCTGACTCCCTAAAAGAGGGGCAAATTCGACGAGGCTCGTCTTGAAGAGCAGTATCGTGAGGTCTTTTCCAACACTACGAGAGAGACGACCACAGTTAGGGCGTAGCGCACGCGGCAGTGTGGAGAGATGCGCATGCATCTAGAGAACCTCATCGAGTCGAGATCCATAGTTCTCCAGCCAATCGCGTACAATATCGTCGGTCGTGCACAACCTGGACGACGAAGCAGCGCAGATACTATTCCTTAACTTTGGGCATAGATTGACCTATGCTGAAAAGAGACCCATCATGCTGCTGGTATCTTATGCCTTGGACTGGCGAGAAAACCGTCAGCTTCATGACGATTTGACAGTGCAGCGGAAAAGCCCTGCGTTTCTGGATTGCCGTAATTATACGTAACCAAAGCTGACCATCAGATTGAACATATAAGAACAAGAACACCTCAGTACAGCAAGAGACTACCCCCGTGGATCATCTCGATATTTCTGCCAACCGGACACGTGTCGTTCTGACTGGAGATCTTTACATGATGGATGAGTTCCATTCACTAATTGGGACTCAATGCTGCCGGGGTTCAACATAAATCGCCCTTCTCTATACTACGCTAAAGTTTGACCACGAGTAACTGGCGCGATGCAATGATATCTAGCTACAGACATCTCGAACAATACTTGAATTTGATGCTTGATGCAGTCAGCAAGAGCAAAGATGTCGCCGAGCGGCGAGGTAATTTGACCTCGGCCGAGGCGTGGTCCTCTACGGCCTCGTACATAGACTGTCTATGCGAGCCCGCATGGGCCTTGCCTTTGCATTTTTTCCAGCCGGTAACCCACCACCGGCAATGTATTGACAAGGAAGTGTGGTCTTGTGGGGAGAATCAGGGCAACCTTCACCACTGTAGAAGCTAGGATGCAGGATCTGACCCGAGGGTTTCGAGGTCCAAGCGAGCCTCATTTCCTCGCAAATTGAGAACAGGCCCCGCGACTTAGCCTACACGGAACAGGTACTCGAGAAAATATGGACTGTAGAACATCACAGTGTTTGGCACTAAATAGCCAAGCTAGTATTGAACGTGAACAAGGAAACAGCATCAAAATCTTCCAAGGCTGAGTATTAATTTCTTGTTGGATCTCTCGTGTTGCTGCCAAATCAAACACGAGTGGATATGGCTTTCGCAGTCAACTATGTAGCTCGCTTTACGTCAAGCTCGGGAAAATCCCATATGGACGCCGTGTTGCGGATATATGGATATATCGCTGGAACGCTTGACAACGGGTATCATTTCTATCGAATGCAAGATCCCATGAGATTGAGGCTTGACTGTTTCGCGGATACTGTCTACGCTGCTTGCGTTATTAGAGGACGATCGATTTAGAGACTAAAACTGCAAGTACATTAACGTTGGTTGTTAGTCTCCATTCAGTATTCGGATATTTATCTACCATAATGACAATGATAAGCAGTATAAGTGCTTCAGCATTGGTCTATGACGAATCTGGTCCATCTAGTCTGCTAATGCTAGAGTCACCTATTAATGAGGACCTCCCGCTTTCTAAACCTGAAAAAATATTCTGATATTGGGACAGAAAATGAAGAAAACCTTGATGATAATCGTATCATGCTAGATCTTGTGGTGTCTGGACGATTGAAAGTCGCTTAGTTAGTCGATCTAAGGGATCGGGCAAAAGATCATGGCACATGCCATCGATTTTATATCAGTGCGTGAGCACAAACTCATGTGTAAACGAAATCATTCCAATTGAGTGTCGCTTGATTAGAGCCTCCGGGGGGTCCTTTATCCTCCTCCACGGCCAGTACTACTCCATCTACACCCGCAAAAGTCCTTCTACTTTACGACAAAGCACTCGTCCCATACACCGAACGGACTCACAGTGAACACAGCTCTCAAGTGGCTGCGAAGAGAATCGTTCCGGCACAACTGTGCATTTCGCACTTGTGACATCTTTCATCCCAGTCGAGATGTGGATTTATGCCCACCGACAATGTCTCTCGCCGAAGAACAGATTCTATTTCAGAATTTCGAATATGAAGCCTCTCTGACTATATCCATTTAGCCTATTGAGAGAGTATATATGGGACAGTTGCCTTCTGGTGACACTTCCCACTGGTTTCTATCTCATCCGTCGATGGAAAGGGAAACGAACAAACATGCGGAATGCAACTAGTTTTTCGACGTCGTCGTGCCGATCGCTATTTCAGTGCCTTCAGTTAATTAGATGGATACCACATCCTTCTAGATGTCTTTGGAATCACGTGCTCTTTATGAACATGCATACAAAGGTACTAGGATAGATTAGAAGTGTAAGGAAGATTGCCAGGTCTATAAGAACAAGCCAACCTCTTAGCCATAGGTAGAGAAAAACACCAGGCTTGTTGCACTATTCGTATATGTTCCAGCCGAAGATGCAGCCGTCAAGTGGCCGAAACTGGCTTGATTACGGCTTTGCGCGAAGTGTCAAGTTCGAATGGGCCTAGTTTGGCAGGAGCCCCTTTTTCATCATATACATCACGAATTGCAGAACAGAGAATTCCTACGAATATAATAAATCTCGCCGAACAGCACGCTATTATCTATCCTTTTCTAAAGGCATTGCTGTCGAAATTGAGGATTACAAGGATCCTTTCAAGGCTATGGCATACATCGAGCGAGCTTATTTCCCCAGTCCTGACCGCGTTACTGAGGAAGTTCTTTCTGCGATACAGTCGATCAAGCTGGAAAACTATGAACAAGCGTTGGATTACCTCCACAAACACCCCCCCCCCATGGACGCGCGGTTTATCATTGCTGGTATAACTCGCAAATATGACGCATTTCGCCGACAGTACGACTGGATTCGTGTATGATGTTCACGTTTACGGCTGCATGCTTCTTGAGGAAGCCTAACTCGCTCGCAGACGGAAGGGAGGGAGGAAGAGAGAGAGACAGACAGACACACACACACACACACACACACACAGAGAGAGAGAGAGAGAGAGAGAGAGAGAGAGAGAGAAAGCGTTGGCAGTCGCTGGCCGAAAAACAGAACATACGTCCCCGAATCAACAATACGTCGGCACACTAAGCCCGCCCGTCGGTCAAATCACGGGTCGGATAAATACCCACAGAGTATTATTGGGCGGCAGAGAAGTAACGCATACTTCTTACCGAAGGAAGCATATCACAGCTAGGGTTCGACTGGTAGAATGAGCGAGAAGGGATAACCTATCTTGTTTGTGGGCAGCCTACTCGCTAGAGACCAAGTCGACGATTGAAGCGGTTGATGAGCCTTTCTGGTTCGTTACAAAAGTCTTCAAACTACTCCTGGTCTCCCGGCTCGGCTTATCATATTTGATGCTTTCAAGAGATGGCTGGGTAGGCAAGGCAACTCGGTATCTAGGTTTTTCATAATCTACCCCGTTTATATCATTGATTCACCATGGACTAAAATGCCACCCTTTTTTTGGAGGTAGCTAGTGCTATCTCTAAAATGACTGTTACCCAAATTGAAGAGGCACTCATTGTTGACCCTCTTCCTGCATCCGAAAGCATCAGCAATCAAAGCTATTCATGAGAAGACATAGTAGACATGGCGGCTACTTCCATGGGCCTCTTCGCTTTTGGACAAGAACCAGACAAGCAAGAAGACGTCCGCAAACTTCTTTACAGATACTTTAACGGTAGCATTGATATCAAGATTTAAATGATCCAGGAGCGCAAGGCACAATTCAACGCACCCAGTCACATTAAGACAACTAAGGACTTTCTTGAATGATATATGAATGTAAGTAATCTTCTATGCTTACAACTGTTGCTTTCCCCTAACGTAAGAATAGGGAAATTTTATCATCACGGACGCCCGCAAATCCGAAGAAACGGAGTTCACGGATGAAGATGAAAACGAGAGTAATGCTTGACTTTCCTGTATTACCGATTGAGTGATGCCGGAGCGAGACCGAAGATTCACATTGCAAATCGATTATGTACCAGATCAGCAGGTTTACGAAAATTGGAGCAACACTTGCGTTATTGATTCCATATTCAGCCTCGCCCATCTGCGAAATGGCTCTTCTAGCTGACTGGAAGTCTGACCGCCGACCGCCTGCGCCTTGGTCGGTAGGCGTGGCTAGTGGGCAGATGACAGAACATGAGAAACTTATTGAGAATCAATGACAGGATGTCACTCATAGACGAACAAATCATAGCGAAAATCCACACCAAGTGCCCTCAGCGCACAGTCACACGAGCTTTGGTTAAAGTTTTCGAGGAACTTGTTTGTCACCGAGCAAAAAACCTTGAATAGCTCAATTTGTGGAGACCTTATTCAATCGAAGGATATACGCTCTAACGTTTACAAATAACGCTACCCGATATTCATAGAAGATTGAGATTCTCAGACCGAATATGTAAAACTCGAAGTGCCTCAGTTTTGCTCTGTTGATATATCGGAGAATCTGAATATTCAATGTGTGACGGCATCGCCGGTCCCTACAAGTGATCCAACTTCGTTCACAAGCGCAAGGTTCTTCGTCTCTCTAGTATTTTCGACGTCAAGGGATGTCTCATACTCCCGCAAACAGGACAGCATGGTATTGGATACTAATGGGTTAATTCTTCTGTTTCCGGGGTGTGGTTGGCTCGACTGAACGTTTTGGGGACATTTATACCCCTATCCTGCTAGATATCTCAAGAGTGCTAGCCTACTGAGTACATACCAGCCGACATCACTCAGCAATAACTTGGTTTCATTAGGCCAAGGAACCGTTTCTTGATCATAAAACAGCCATGTCGGCCGATATGTATTCGATAAGTTATCATTGTTATTAGGGTATTCAGCAGAAAAGGGGTGCAAGTTTCGTCCTTCCCGGAATCCTTAGAATACATCATGTTATCATATTCTAGGTTGTATCTACCACAATCACCCAATAGGCCATCTGGAGATGCCCACAGTAAAGATACTATTCATAAAAGGTAAATGATTTTTGGGACATGCGACGGCAAAGTTGTAGGTTAGGTGCCCAGGTAAAGCTCTCTTCTCGAGGGATTATGGCCGGGGGTTGCTCGTAGCTCATCGAGATCAACACCGCAAAGAGAAATCGTATGGTATCTGATTAGTTGAGATAAGTGATCATATGCTTTCGTACATCTCTGGAACAGGTCATGTATCATACCAAGAGCCTGCTTGTTCGTCTGGGTGATGCAAAAGAGGAAATACCATTCTGAACCAAAAATCTACGAACCGCGCTAAGATTAGCTATCGCGTCGAGCGTGTTAGCTGATAGTAGGCGGGGAACGCGGGGCAATTTCTCAACAACTTTTTCTCTGCTATCCTGGAACAAAACAAGTCTTTTACTGTTAAATACTTCAATTTATTGATGGAACATTCTCATTCAATGTATTAGTTTGAATAAATAGATATAAATCATGACTTGGGTACCTACTTCGTGTCAAGCACAGTAAATGTTCCATCATCCGATGGCAGATAAGAAAAAGATGCCCCTCGCCCCGAGTTATGCATTAGGCCGCAATAGTGGGTCCCCACTTGCAACTAGCCCTCGCTGTAACTCCGTTTTCTTGCAGCGACCAACAAGTAAAGTAGTCTTTCGAGAAGGGCAGTCAGTCAAGTGAGTCACGTACTGCCCCAATGCGACTACCGGTCCTGCAACCACCGACGACACTTTCGTCGGGTCTTCGCCGGATTGCCACGAGCTGCTGCGGATTCTGCCACCGACCACAACGACTACCAAATCCTTCTACTACAATCAGCCTCGCTACGAGCCGCCGCAGAATATCCCAACAATCGCACATCCCACTTCGTCGCAGCAACATTTCCCACAGTCGACCCCACACTACAGTCGCAGGCGTATACGAGGAAATGGAGAAGGAGAAAACTGACAAGTCGTCGGTCAAGGTGCCCAAGGGTACGCGCGACTGGGTCGGCGCAGACGTCAAGATAAGAGATCGCATCTTCAAGGCTGCCGGCGACGCTTTCGCTCGCCATGGTGGTGTGCAGTTAGATACGCCTGTTTTCGAACTGAAGAGTATTCTCTCGGGCAAGTATGGAGTAAGTTCACCGTCGATCAGCCCAGCGCCTTGTCGCGTGACATTCGCGAAACTAATACAGCAATATAGGAAGATTCTAAGTTGATCTATGAACTCGCGGACCAGGGTGGCGTACGTCTCTCGGCCCCATTGCGTTTTCCTGTAGTTGTGAACCAATGCTCACAAGATGTAGGAAGATCTTGCGCTTCGATACGACCTGACGGTAAGTATAGATCCACGACCTTACTGGCCCATGATACTGTCTAAGCAGTTAACTGACTGGTGGCGCGCATAGGTCCCCTTCGCGAGATGGCTCGCCATGACCGGCACCCAACAGATTAAGCGTTACCACATTGCCAAAGTGTACCGACGAGATCAACCTGTTCGTTAAGCTCCTCCCCTTGGCCCTTGATGATTGGGATCCCTGCGTTGCTCAAGTCGATCCCTACAATTTAAGCTAGACCAAACATTGGGACGTGCGAGTGGGATTTTAATGACTGGGCACATCGTCCTCTCTCGTGGGAGGCGACTCGACTTGGTGATAAAAGGAGAACGATATATGCTATACGATGAAGAAGCGCAGTTTCACTAATTCTCGCTCCACACAGGCTATCGCAAGGGGTCGTATGCGCGAGTTTTACCAATGCGACTTTGACATTGCCGGCGAGTATGATGCCATGATACCTGATGCTGAGATATTACGCATCGTGTACGAGGTATTCTCATCACTTGGCCTGGCTAAAGACGTCACCCTGAAGCTCAACCACCGCAAGATTCTTGACGTACGTTGATTTTTGTCGTGCTATCACCATTACCTTCATTAGCCACTGTATGCTAATGATTAGAGCAGGGCCTGTTCGCTGTAGCCGGTGTACCTGACGACAAAATCAGAACGATCAGCTCCGCAGTCGATAAATTGGATAAGCTGAGCCGCGAGGAGGTCAAAGCGGAAATGATCGAAAAGGGCTTGGAGGGCAGCGTTGCTGACGAAATTCTTGAGTGGACCAAATACAACGGGGATATACCTAAAATCATAGAACTCCTAAAGAAGGATGAGAAGATGTTCGCGAACGAGAAGATCAAGAAGGGCATAGAAGAGATGAGCCTGCTCCACAGTTACTTGGATGCCTTCCAAATAGCGGACCAAGTGGTGTTCGATCTAGCTCTGGCTCGCGGTCTCGATTACTATACGGGTAAGAAAATAAGGGTTGTTGGTGAAGAGTGAAGCTTCGCAGTGCTAACAATCTGCTAGGCTTGATTTACGAGGCCGTTATCGAACTTACCGCGAAGGATCGTTCGGCTGAGACGAGAATAGGTAGTATCGCGGCTGGCGGTCGCTACGACAATCTAGTGGGCATGTACGGACGGAAACAGATTCCCTGCATTGGCATATCGTTCGGTGTTGACCGCATTTTCACGATACTAAAAGCTCGCCAAGAGAAGGAGAAGCAAAGCGCACGTGGCAGTGATGTTTACGTCATGGCTTTCGGTGGCAAAGGTCTCCTCCCGGAGCGCATGGACATTGCGCGCCTACTCTGGGATGCAGGTCTCAGTGCTGAGTTTTCACCGAAGGTGAAGCCGCGTCTACCACAGCAGTTCAAGGCCGCCGAGTCAGCCGGCATACCCCTTGCCGTCATCATTGGGGAGGACGAGTTAAAAGCGGGCAAAGTCAAAGTCAAGGTCATGGGTCTGCCTGAAGGCCACCCTGATAAAGACGGCAAGCTGATAGAAAAGACAAATCTTGCTGCCGAATGCAAGAGACTACTAGCCGAAGATGCGCAGCAAACGAACGGTGAAACGACGCCTTCGACCTGACGTGCCTAGACATAAGACGTTAAAACGAATTCATTTAGCCCTGACTTCGGGGATAATCCTCGCGCACCAGATCGTCCGACAAGCAACAACAAAAGTCGAGGTGGAAGAATACGGGTGCCAGGTAGTCTATATAGACTGCTGCAACGTACCGCTAGCTAGGCGCGTGAACTTTCGGCAGCGCCGTTGCACAGGATGGAGGGTTGTAGCGTGTACTTGGCAGACAAAATAAGATCGCCCACCCAGCGAGCGTGCAGATCCCCATTCATAGACAAAAGAATCAAGACAGTAAAATATCGATAACTCAAGTGAAGATTACATGAATTATAAGATTAGGAGGTACATTGAGTGACTGCTGTTAAAAGTTGGCTATTATACATCGAACTCAATGATCATCGAACGGTCGCGTGAGCGAGAGCATTTCTTGTAAACACGACTAATTTGTCTCATCAAGCTTCTATGACATGAATCTCCTTCACACCTCCTCTTCATTGCTGGAGTTTCCATCCCCATAATCTAGATGATCTCCCACCTCGCAAGCCACCCAATCCCCTGTCCCGCCTCGCGAACAACACAAAGTCTCGCGGCTGGATCTTTAGGGTTTCCGTACCGCACAATCTCCTCGTTTGCGCGGAGCGCAGATAAGCTGGCGATGGCTTCGCCGCGGCCGTCGCGGAGGTTGAATGCCCCTGTCGTCACGAATCCGATCAAATCGTCTGCGTCGGGACAGAGCGGGTGTCCGTTTGCGGTTATGGATGTTGATGTTGGGTGGGGCGCTGGGTATGTCTGTGGTGGATCTGTAAGGGATTGTGCGAGGGATTGGATGCGGTCCTCTTGGGTAGCGGGGCTTAGTGAAGTAGAGGATTTCTTGTTTTTGGTGCTGGAGATGGAGTTGGAGTTGGACTTCCCTGGTCGTTGCGCGAGCCATTGTTCTCGAAGGTTGGAGGGGAGGGCTCCGGGTTGGCTGGGCGGGTGTGTCGCGGGGACTTCGGCTTGTGAGGATACCATTGCTGGATCAGCTGCCGGTCTTGCAGGGAGGCGGTATACCCGTGCGCATGTCGTTACTACGCCTCGGCCGAGCAGCTTTATCCGCACGGTGATGGTCGCGTTGCGTGGGAAGACGGGGGGTCGGGTTGATGAAAGGGCTGTGAAGACGTTCTTGGGGAGGTATGTGATGTCTGTTAAGAGTGGCTCGGGTTTTGACTCGTTCTTCGATTTCTTGGGCGTTTTTTCCTTGCTAGGTTCCGACACGCCCGACATCTCGTGATCTTCCTCGCTATTATTAGGTGTTGGCTCTGGCTCTCGATGACCGAATAACGTCTCGAAATCGCAGCTCCAACCCACTCCGACTTCGCCTTTGCGTCCAGCTCCGAGGTCGAGGCTCTCCCACTTTACCCTCTTCCCCTTGGGTTTGCGATCCCATATCTTCCGTCTCGCTTCGCGCTCCTTCGTCTCCCATGCGTTCCCGGCATTCGTCCCAGGCACGTCGCCGGGGAACCAAGGCTGGCCGCGCTCGAAAGTGAGCTGGCGGATCTCGTCGAGTCCGCCGAAGGTCGGGTTACCGCCGGTGGATAAGGGGTAGTGCATCAGGCTGTACCATACCGGCTGGACGCACTTCCAGGGGAGCAGTATTGTCCAGGTCCCTGGGATTCGATCCTCATTCCCATTGCGGAACGCGAGCAACATTATTGGGATGGGAGGGTCGATGTTGCTTGGTTCGAGAACAGTACCGGGACCTGTCTTTCCTCGCCGACGGTTGAGAGATTTTTGGGAGGGAAGTTTGGAGGCTTTGAATCGGACGTCTCGATCGAATAGCTGATAAGGCGCTAGAACTTCTTCCTTACGAAACGCGGAGACGGATTCCATGAGTCTCAGCTGCACTTGTTGGCTTGTGGCTACCGGGGGTTGCACTTTTTTGGGGGGGTATTTGAGGCGCGGATCGACGATGGAGAAGGCTAGCAAAGCGCCCAAAGGTAGAGATGCCGGGTCTCTTAGACCCAATAAGGACTTGAACTTCGAGGCGTGGGCTTCTTTTGTGGCAAAGTTGAAAGGTTTAAGCACACTGAGTAAAGCCTCCGTTGCATCAGGTCCAGTGACATCTATGCTCCCGATCTCATGCCGCAAGTCTTGTATGTACGGCCGAGGCGTGTATGCTTTGATGAGTCGTAGCAATTCATTGAATGTTTCGAGGAAAGCAGACGGGTAAATCCGGATGAAAAGTTGCCTAGACGGTTTGTCTGCTTCTGGAGTCTCGGGCGCTTTGGGGGGGTTCCAGATAATATTAGCTGGGCCGATGTAATGAACTGTGTTCTTGACGTTCTTGCTCAGATTGCCACTCCAATATACCGCGCCAGCTCTCCAGCGTACCCCTTTCTCATTCCATAATGATTCTTGTGTGAGGCCAACGTCCTTGAGAATATTTTGAATGATGTTTTCTTTTCCAAACAGACCGATCGTACTCATGTAGCTCATATCCCAGGCCATAGCACCTTTCTGCCATTGAACCCGGTGGGTTGGCCTATAGTTCTTCTGAGTGGGAGTGACAGGAATCGAGAACCCCCACAGAGGCTCTGAAGGGGGCGTCATTCTAGCCCGCTTGGCATGCCACATGTGAGTAGGCAGCCAGGTCTTGTTCAGCTGTCGTTTTCTATACCTAGGGGCTGTAACCGGAAGATCATTTGGTTCGTTCCGCCGTATCTTCGGTCTAGCGGCGCGTGTGACAATGGCGTCACTATCCGATCCAAGGCCCTTTTTGATCTTTAGTAGTCTTTTCCGCTTAGCGAGAATGCCCAACCTCCGCGCCGTCTCGGCACGTAACCTAGCTCTGGACTTCTTTGGCTTTCTCGTCCTAGAGTTGACCGTCGGGGTATTGTCGTCGGCCATCTCCCTCTTCGCCCGCTTATGAAGACGCTTTGGTATCCTCTTATAATTGTGAGCGGCTGTTCTGCGTCTCATTGTGAAAGGCACGCGCTGAAAAGCTCGGCTCGTTCCCGATGTCCGTGAGCGTCGCATGCTCTCGTCCAAGGCGTTCATCTCAAATGCCATCGAATTGATGAATGACTGCACATCGAGCTCGCCATCCCGAAGTGCGGCATGTGAGCTCTGGACTGCTATACTTCGGGCCTCATACACCTTGGTTCGCTTGGCGGCTCGTGGATTGGAATGTGAATTGTTATCCTGGGGTCCATTTTTCCTCTTGTTCGATTGTCCTGAGCCTGCTGACGGTGTCCTCGAAGGAGCAGCAGATAAACTTTGTGGTCTTGAGGGTCTCCCGCCACCCCCTTGTGATGTTTGCTTTGGAGGCATCTTAGCTCTTCCTCGTCAAGAGGTTAGGTAAGCAGAGATCTGAGGCGTTCTCAGTAACAAAAGTGAGACTGGTTTTCGTGCTAAGAACACATGGACGATGTCGAATCGGTAGGTGTAGTTGAAGTTGCTCAGATGTAATAAGCTTAAGATGCTGCGATAAGTGAGACCTATAAGAATTAGACCTCAAGCCTCAATATTTTCAAATCGGCGTCACGTGCGCTAAACCTTCTGGTTTTGCCGTTAACCCCCCCTGGCCAAAGCACAGAGCTCCCTTGTTAAAATTAGGTCTTGTTCTTTTGAACTTTTTCGTTATTGGGTTTCAAGTAGTATCATGAGATAGGTTGATTATACATACTTCTATAGGTAGTACGAAGAAAATGGGAAGCTCATGAATGCGCATCTGTTATTGGACAAAATAGACTTGAGGTCGTTCTACCCCACTAAAACTTGGAGTTTGCAGCGCTGTAACCGCACAATACAGTGCAAATAGTGTAGTACCTATTTTACCTATTTAGGACCGAGCCGGGCCCAAGTAAATCCGCTGAAAGTTAAAACTGGCCCACTGGTTTGGGTAAATGCCAGGTTAGGTCCTCCAAGCTACATTGTACCTCGAAAGTTGCTAAAATAAATTGCAATCAAAACCTGTCATTTTCGAACCAAGACATCTTAGCCTTAGCCTGCCTTTTTACCCAGGTCCAAGGCAGTTCTGACATAATGGCGGGTCGGAACTTCGCATATTCGCCAAGCGCTGACCATCTGATCTGACATTCTCTGACTGCGACCTCATCGTCAGTCACCCTCGTCACCCTTTTCTTTCTATTCGTTTATATAGCGCAGCGCAGTGCAGTGCCCGGACTGTACATACATATAGACTAAGGCGCGGGATCTATGATCCTACGACCTGTCTAGCCATTCGTTTTAATTGAATTATTATTTCTTATCAGTCGCCACCTCACCTACACTACTACTCATCCTCCCGTCGCCAGGAATACAGGAATACCTACATCCACCCCATACGGCAGATACCTAGTGCAGAACCTCGCCTCGCTCGCTTCCTTGCCCCCCATTCCCGGCCCCATCCCGGCTTGCGAGTTCAATCAGTCCTACCGGAGTTATCAGCCTCAAATCCTCAAATCAAATCATGACTGCATGTCGGCGCGACCTTACCCCCATCCGCATCCACTAGCTGGCATGTGCGCTACGTCTGCCGCAGGGTCTAGTCAGGTTCAATGCGGTTATAGTATCGACTGTTAGCACGGATCCTGTCCAACCATGGCGTCCTTGAGTATGTAAGCCTGACGGCTCCTTCATTCACCCCATTCCAACCCCTCTCGCTTAGTCGCAAGCTCCTCTAGCAACTCGCCCGTCTCAAGTACGGCCTGTTGGTTGAAGAGCCGGATCCCATAGCGCACCTTTGGTGTTCGGCACGCCCGGAATTCCCGTTGTCAACCGGTCTTAGTACATCGGCGCCCGACTCAGTTCCTTTCTTCTATGAATTCTCTCGCGACTTTTGCTCTTTGTCTAGATTGCATCATTGTCCCCCTTGTCTAGTGCAAGGCCTCTATCTTCGTTGCGACGATCATGTCATTTCTCCTGTTCTCTGCCCGCCACAGCCCCTCAACAGTATTGCTATGCACCACCATCTCGAACTTGAGCTGACATGCGTGTCCTTCCGATAGTGAATAAGGCTCGAAAGGTAATGCGCCTGCGTTATGTTTATTCTCTCCCTGTCGCATGCCGTCGTCGCTAACGGGTCATGCGCATATAGCCGAAATTCGAATTACATCTTTGGATATACGACTTGAACAACGTTCCTTTAGTCGCCGGTACATCCTGCGTGAAATGGCATCTCCCTAATAGTATACATGGCGAGCATCGTGGCCGCACGGGCAAATGCACTGTCGACAAAGTCAACCATCGTGTCACGTATAATTACTCAAGAACCATACCGCTGCGCATTTCCATCGACCGTAGCAACAACTTGGGCGAGTGCCCTATTGAGTTTGAGGTTGTGCAGGAGTTTTCCGTGGGATCCGGAGGACGGGACGAGAAGATATCGCTGGGCAATATAAGGTTAAACCTGAGCGAATATGTCGAAGAGAGCGAGGCCTTTTCTCGCCGCAGCGCCGCATCACGAGTCGCCGGGAGCCTGGAACACATCCGCGATAGGGTAACGAAACCCAATACGAGCCGATCAGCCACCGAGGCTGAGCGGACAATTACCTCGCCAGGAGGCACAGTATCGCAACACCCAGAAGAAAATGATTTGGTGGATGAAGAAGCTGAGGAGGGGATTGTGCGGCGATACCTCATGCAGGACAGCAAAATTAATAGTACACTGAAGATCGGTATTCTAATGGTGCAAGCGGATGGGGAGCGCAACTATGTAGCACCACCTCTTAAGTCGGCTACTATGTTCATGGGCGGTATCTCGAGCATATTGGCCGGTGCCAACGAGCAGAGTGCGTCGGAGGTCGAAGATCCCAATGGCAACTTGCCAAGCATCGGCAAGTCTCGCGACACCGCCGAGGCACAGGACATGTACCGTCGCGCCCTCGCCGCGAGCTGGGACTGCCAACCCGGAGAACTGCATGCCGATGAGTGTATAGAGGATATTTTCGCCGGTGGGAACGGTTGGCGCGACGGCACAGCCAAGAAATCGAGGTCGCACAACGGGTCGCCGAATATCGGCAGGACAAGCAGCAGCGGCAGCGCAAGCCCCAGCACAACGAGTAGCGACGACGCGCTTGGCAGTACCCTTCGCCCAAGGGATATCCGGCGCATTCAGGCGCACATGCGCGGCGACAGCGCCGCGAGCGATAGATCCAACGCCACTATCACAGCCCGCAACGACAGCGACTACGGGCTGCAATCGCTAAATCTCCGGCCAAGTCCACAACCGCATCAGCGGAGGCGTTTCAGCGGACATGGACACGGTGAGCGGCTTTTGCCGCTTACGCCGATGCATAGGGAGGATAGCGGGGTATCGCTATTTGACGACGGCCCATCTCCGGGTCTCCACAGCCGTAGCGAGAGTCTGACGAGTCTCGCACCCACGCTCGGCAGCACGGGGAGCAGCAGCGAGCGAGGCAGGCAAGGCGGCTTCCGGCAGCCGAGAGAGATCGACGAATATGAGCTCAGGGATGATCTCATTGCGTGGAAATTGCCGGGGACGGTTACATAGAGTGTAGTGTTGTAGTGATATGGTGAAGCATGGTGTAGCATGGCGTGGCGTGGCATGGCATGGTGTGGTATCGTATAGCATAGCAGGGTGTTACGGCGTTTGGGGAAACTGAGCGCAGATATTGGCGCATATTGGAGTGGGCTCGCGGGGAGCGAGTGCGGGTGGGAGGGATACATTGACTGACATATATGCTGATTTTTCTATGTAGTAGTACTGTGTAACAACAAGCGAGCGGGTCGCAAATGAGTTGAATATCCGTCATGGTTTAAGCTTGGTACTTATTAAGCTTTCAAGGGATGTGATGATGCATAAGTGATCCTTCTAGTTCCTCTCGGGGATTCCCACGTTTGTTGGCCATCATCCCAGCCCCTTCTCCTTTGGCGATATCCTAAATGATTTGAGTGACATTCGGTACAACAAGCACGGCACAAGTTCAGGAATATTGAATTATCAAGACATATGACAAGAATAGCTCTTTTATGATCTATGAACCGTCCTATCCTCCAAGGTCTCTATGTGTTTTTAAAAATGCACCCCACCATGGATCCCATCCCTGCCAGAATATCGAAACTTAAAAAAGACGTTCCGCCCGGCGCAACCTCCATCTAGTGTGCGTTTTTACAGATGTGCATGCGGAGATAGGCTAGATTATTTCGACCCCTTTATTTAGAGAGGCTCTTCAAGGAGCCTTCAGAGTACCTCTCACACCACCTTTGCCACCGACTTCTCTCGCTGTGATGGTAACGCTCAGGTCGTTGGCGACGGTGATGGTGACTTCGACCTTGCCACCCTTCTTGGTGTCCTTGATGGCGGCCTCGGCGAGCGTGCTGCCAATCTTCCATACCTTTTCTCTGTGCTCTTCCTCCTCTTCCTCGGAGTCGAAATCGCTGTCTTCGTCCTCGTCATCCTCTTTCGTGCCATTCTCCTTAGGCTTAGGCTCGGGCTTGGTCACCTTGATGTGGGTGCCACCCTCAACGACCTTGATAAGCACGTTGCCGCCGTCTTTGGGCACATTGACATGAACGGTTCGGCGCGCGGGGACGGCCGTCTCGGGAGCAATTACGGGGGTGAAAGTCTCGCCGTCGTCGGATAATGTGAGGACACCAACGGCATTTGAAATGTGATTGACAGTGGTAACGGCTGGGTGAGTCGACTGATCAATGTCGTCAGACTCGTATTCTTGGATTAGAGATGCTTGCAGGGCAGCACCACGGGCTTGCAGCTCCGAAGGGTTGAGCGAGTTGGGGTTCGTTGAAGGAGCGAGAATATTAGTTGTTCCGGGGAAGATGGACCGTAGGTTAGTTGCAATCCTGGGTGTGTGCGATGTGCCACCGGACAGTATAACCTCGTCGATATCGAGGACATCCAAACCGGCCTTCTTCACAGCACTCTCGACGAGTCTGTTGAAACCTTCAAACACTTTACGTGCGATAGTCTCATACCGTAACCGGTTGATGGTCATTTGGAAATCGATACCCTCCGCCAGACTCTCAACGCTGAAGTTAGCGTTGGTACCTATACTGAGGGCCTTCTTGGTAGCCTCGGATTCAGCCTTCAGCTTAGCCAAGCTCCTAGCGTTCTCGCGTGGGTCGACATTGGCGTTCTTCTTCATGAATTCCTTGGCGAAGTGGTCCATGAGAACCTTGTCCAACTGAACACCAGCAAATTCGTAATCATGAGCAGTCGCAAGAAGGGTGTAAAGGCCCCCTCTTGAGGCGATCACGGCAACGTCTGAGCGAGTGCCACCAAGGTCGGCTACCACGATGATCTTGTCTTCCAACTTCGCTTCGGGCCTGGCATCATAGGCTAGAACCGAGGCAATGGGCTCGTTAATAAGTTGCAGGATTTCTAGGTCGGCGTCCTGCGCGGCTTTAGTCAAAGCTTCCCTCTGCTTTTCGCTGAAGTTCGTGGGCACGGTGACGACAGCAGAGGTCACTTTCTTTCCAATATAGTCAGATGCAGACTGCACAAGTCGTCGCAGATAACGTGTGGAAATCTCTGAGACGGAGAGAGTCGAAGGCTCTCCTTCAGCCTTGTCTTGGATTGTGAAGGAAATAGTTCCGTTCTTCTCTTCGGGGTGAGTAGCGGCATGGCAGTGAGTGGGGTCGATCGACTTGAATCTATCCACGTTATTAATACACGACCAGAGAAATCATGATGTGTGACATACTCTTGCCCGAGGAAATCTTTGAAAGCAACAACTGTGTTCTTTGGGTTCCGAACCAGGAGCGCCTTGGCCTGGTTTCCGGTGTACTCTTCTCCGTCTACATAAGACAAGACAGTGGGAATCTGACGATCTGGTAGCAATCATATTAGCCGAAGGATAAGAGATAAAAGTGGTGTGTATAGATCTGACCTCCATCCTCGTTGGCAATTACGACGGGGCTATCGTCGATTGTGCAGGCAATAGAGCTGTATGAGTTGCCAAAGGAGACACCAATGGCACAGCGGTCATCCGGCGCGACGCCGGCGGCTCCTTTCTCAGCCATACTTGAGCAATCTCGTGCGACTTTTAGCCGGTGCTATATTTGTGTGTGTGTCGAGAAATACGGAGGGGGTGTTGGCAGCGTCGAAATCTGATTAGCGGGACAGCACGGGGCGTGAGAGTGTATGGCGGTTGGCGGTTTGCCTTATGAATTTTGGCAACCGAAAAAAAAAGTTACCTACTGCTTTCCAATTGCGACGAGCCGCTCCAGCCACAAATGCCCCTCCAAAATGCAGCTGCAGCCACATTTTGTCTCTTATCTGCCTGCTTATCAACGAACGGCCCCATTAGAATTTAACAAGCCAATTAATCCAAGACAGGCCGAACTGTTGCTCTACTACCGTATTGCGTTCCAGATTGCAGCCGAGCCACTCATTCCACAGCTGTCGTAGCAACAAACCCCCAAACAGCATCCTTGAGAATGGCGGTCCAGACTGAGCGCGTTATTGTTCTGCCTGGAGACGAGATCCCTGCATCTCTCATTCCCTCTCATCCAAAACGGGCATTGAAGTTGGGTCCCGGTCTACGGCATGTGCCTCCGAGTGAGCTGATACCAACTGTGGCCGGTCAGCTTGTTACCGACCACAAGAAGAACTCCATCTGGGTTGAGTACAACGGTGGCAGAGTGAGAATCTCCAGGATTCCTATTTCCCCATGAAGTATTGCTGACCCAGAACCCTAAGTATATCCCAGCTGTTGGTGATTTAGTTATTTGCACCGTCCAGCGCCCTGGTCCCGAGTATTATTTTGTGTCCATCACTGAATACAATACGAATGCCATTCTTCCCCAGCTAGCTTTTGAGATGGCTACCAAAAAAACCAGGCCCCAGCTCACCCATGGCGCTCTAGTATATGCTAGAGTGTGTCTAGCCAACCGTCATATGGACCCCGAGCTAGAATGTGTATCCCCTACCACCGGCAAAGCAGATGGCCTGGGGCCCCTGGTCGGAGGCATGCTATACGACATATCTCTCGGCATGGCTCGACGGTTATTAATGAGGAAATCGGTTGAGGAGGGGAAAGTAGCCGTGCTGGAAGAACTTGGGTCAGCGGGTCTTGCCTTCGAAACTGCCGTGGGTAGAAACGGCAAGCTGTGGGTCAACAGCGACAGCGTCAAGACCGTTTTGATAGTTGGCCGAGCAGTCAAGGAGACGGACGAGAACAAGCTCAGCGTCGAGCAACAGAAGAAACTCGTGCGCAAGCTCGTCAAGGAGATGAGTTGAGTCGGGGTTATCTCGGCGAGAAACGCTTCAAGCGCGCGTCGATATGCCAGATACCGATTCCCATTCCGACGATCATCCTTGCGCAGTACCGTTTTGCGCTTTACGACAAGGCCAGACATCTAAAATCTGTTCATGATCGATTAATCTGTAGGGGAATAATGACGCTCCTTCATTGTATCGCCCTACCACATGTGGAGCACTATGGTCGCTTCCGCCTCCTCGGTTATTGGGTCTTCACGTAAGTCGACAATGATTTGGAATTCTGTTTATTATCTGTGCTCTCTTATCATTATAAAGTGCCTGTGAACCAATTGACTGACGGTAACTTGTTCCATTTTTAGGGCATCGGCTGCATCACTTGCATGGTGCCATTATATTGAACTGCATGCCCGTTGCTGGCCGTGCCGCCGCAATCAATGCCTCCGGTCTTGACCGGGAAAGCCGCACTGCATTCCACGGCCCTATATTGACATGGCTAAAGTCACACAGCGGATGGCTTCCGGGTAGAATAGCGAGAACCTACAGCAGCATTAGATCCGCGCGTACCAGCAGGTACTTTGGTAGCCATCCAATTTGGCTAAATACATATATCATGACCACAACTACTTGTCACTTTAACCAACCCATGCTCCATGCATAACCTTATCATTATTCTCCGTTCGACTCTGTGATCGACGAGCTCCAGACCTGCACTACAGAACATGGCAATATACGACCCAATAATATCGAAATGATTAGCAACCTCAGTTCAATCGTCCGCAGTGCAAGTTCATCAACCCGCGCAAAAGGATAAACGCATATTGTGTAAGATTTCGTTCATCGGTCAAAGTATAGCTGGCCGGATACATATATAGATTGAGACAAGTTATGACGACGAATATATATTCGCGATGGGAATCGTGAAGGTCTAGGATAATGGCCGGGATCTACTCACTGTCATTGACATCTCATCGCCCCTTTTTAGGACGCTCACCTTGCATCCAACACTATTGTGTTTAATCGGAAGTCAATTACGATGCAGTTCTTTGCCCTTCTCGCGCTGGCAACAGCATGTGCTGCTGGCCCAATCATCTCTCAGGCTGCAATCAAGCCATACGTCAAGCCTAAGAGCACCGACTCCAGGAGTCCGTGCCCAATGCTGAATACTTTGGCGAACCATGGATATCTGTAAAGCGTCACTCCCCGTCAACCATTATTTCAAATCATAGAATTAACTAACCAAAACTCACATTTAGCCCACACAATGGCCGTAACATCACGGCTCAAGATATCGGTGACGCTATTTTCGAGTCGACGAACTGGCATGCTGACTTTGGACTTTTCCCTGCCAACGGCGCACTCAAAAACCTTGGCAAGTCAGCCCTCGACCTAGCCGATCTCAACAGCACGCCAGGCGGCGAGCACCCCGCCTCCCTGACACGAAAGGATGCAAGCTCCGGCGACAGCAACACCATCGACACTGCCCGCGTAGCACAGCTACTCGCGGACAGCAGGACCAACTTCCTGACGATCGACTCGGTAGCCAAGACCCGCAACCGCCTCGACAAGAGCTCGAACCCGCCCCTCACGGCGGCCGAGTTGGGCGTTGCGCAAGGCGAGGCCGCGCTCATGATGCTGCTGATGAGGGACACGTACGTCTCGCTACCGACAAACGAGCAGGACTTAAGCACTCTGCGAGCCCCTAAGGAGCGCACGAGGGTTTGGTTACTGGATGAGAAGTTCCCTACGGCTCAGGGCTGGAAGCCCGCTGAGGAGGTTGTTCAAATTGCTGACCTGGGGCCAATCAGCGATGCCATTATTAATGCGCAGGCTGCACTAAAAGGAAGTTCTTGAATATTGAGTATAGATTAGTATGTAGCCAGCGAGCTTCAGTCGCTCACAATAGATTCCTCTTTCAGGGGTAGCCGTTTATGGCGTAGTATTCTGCTTCAAAACTAGGCTATATTGCAACTTTATGTGAAATAAGCTGCGTGACTACTACCTCTCATCAGGTCATGCTGACACTTGCCATGTGCGATGTGCAATGTGACAAGTTGCCCACGACGTATGTGGCTCTATCTAGCTATCTGAGACTCTCCGCATTAAGACCTAGAGATCCTTTTCATCGAATCATTCCAGACGGATCTCTCGCTCGGTATATTATCTCATAATTTCGTGTTACTCTACCGTCCCCCAGACTCCGGCACCCCATTGCTCCGGTCATGCGGCTAGTGGATCTAATTGTAAGACTCATCGTCATCGCCTATCTGTTCTGCTCTGCTTAGTCTCCAGCCCTTGCGAAACAATCATTGGCATCAGCTGTTTGTGGCGCGACGTGTGCTGCTCGTACGGGAGGCTCATGTCAGCAATATCCCAGAAAACGCAGATCACAAGTTTCTTACCAACGGTATCGCCACTACCATGCCAGCCAATCTTCGTTATCACATCTTGACTTCGGGCTCCTCCGTCTTCCGGATACCCGTCGCACAGAGATGAAATTTGAGCGAGTCAAGAAACGCACCCAAAGCCAGCATTCTTGCCAGGAGTTGAAGCTTTCACGTCCGGACTATCAAGTCACCGCCCAATTGTAACTCCCAAGACACCCACTTATGCTTCGTATTCCGCTTGCCAGACCCCTTCGACGACGATTGTGACTTGTCCCCATTTTTCGACTCGTTCTCGTTGCTGCAGGAGATGCAAAGAGCTTTGTTGTGTGAGCCTGGGCTACCGTTGTTCCCTACGACCGCTAGCCGGAAGGCATATGGGGGCGGAAGAGCATCGCAGCCGATGCAAGGCATTGTTGGAATCTTTGGAGCCGGGATATGACAATGTGCAGAAAAATGGTATATATGTATGAATATAAATAACTTGAATGTTAATATCTTGGATTCGAAAACTCCTAGCCGCGTGACTAGTTTGTTGCTCGATTGCTTCCTGGGAGTTC
The DNA here is from genome assembly GCA_019843955.1 of Xylaria sp. 218_066. Classification (NCBI taxonomy): domain Eukaryota; kingdom Fungi; phylum Ascomycota; class Sordariomycetes; order Xylariales; family Xylariaceae; genus Xylaria; species Xylaria sp. 218_066. The sequence goes on along the minus strand of JADKYC010000085.1, from coordinate 70,689 downwards.
CTATGAATATGTAGAAATGATGATCCAAAATCCGACTTTGCGTTCCGTATGATGTTTACAGTTTTGAAGGCTTGCGTCCGCGTGATTATCAGAGTCTAGACGAGCTATGTTTGGCGGGGGTCCTATACTTATAGCACAACGATCTTCTCATAAGTTTCAGTAGTAGGAAGACGAATATCAATAGGATATCACCACCTTGTCAGATCCACTTGCCGGCGCTATCTTGCATTTTCCTTCCGGCAAATAACTCTAATATCCCTTGGCAGATACCCCTAAAGGTTCCCGTCTCACCAAAAGGCGTCAAGAGTGAAGGTCCCAAGTCAAGATTGAGTTAGCGGACTATTACCCATGGCAAACAGCCACCTACGCCTATCCTGTAATGACGTTACACTAGTTGATGTATAGCTAGCCAAGATAAGTCTAGAATCCACGGTAGGTAGCAGTGGTACCTAGTTCTATTCCCTGACCACCACGTTTCGAGAAGGGGTCGGAACCCCGGTTCAGCCCGGGATACTCGTCCTATCAGACGTGGGATATCACATACTGTAGGCGCATCAATTCGGTATCCGGATAGAGTATATCAGATACTACCGTTCGGTATCTTACGCTTTGTAATCATGGATGACCTAGTTATCGTGTCTGACTTTATTTCTCACTCTATCGCTTGGCGTTCGCATCTCCTTGCCCTACGCCTTTTCCAGAGAGTAGAGCCGTCGTGCTTATCCGTAAGGCTGCTAGGCTCCCGCTAAATAAGCCTCAATTCAAGTTTCATCAATTGAGTTTCATCCATCCACGATGCTCGATATGTCGTAGCCTGGACAGCTGAAAGTCTAATCCCTGCCTATGAATCCTTTGATCCCGACATGTTAACCCCTCAATCTGGGGAGTAATAATAGCCACCTATGAAATACCTTGTTATGGAATAGCGCCAATCAAATGTTAGTGAAGTCTAGCTGCAATCTTTCACCAAGCAGGATTAACACTTGTTGTATCAACATAGTTCAGCCGCAGATCGCCGCACCCCCTTTTACGAACTCAGTTCTCCCTGGCGTTAAACGGCGGGCCACGAGCAGTCGCTAAGAAACCCAACCTAGTGTGCTATGTAGAATGTGAGATATGAGTAATACGGGCAGGATACGGGACCATTGCACCTCGGCACGTTATCGAGCTTAAGTGCTAGCTATACTCCTTACCCGCCCTTGAAGTCAAATTCAGAGCCGATCTTCTTTGTCTTGGCAAGTCCCTTTCTCCGCGTTAACGGAATCATTCCGACTGTGTTGATGCCCCGTTGATGACTAATCGAACCAAAGCTTTACGTTATGCTTTTCTCACGACGCAGTTCCACGCCCTTTGATCTCATCTTTCTAGAACTCCCGGGAAAACTGCGGCACTTGGTGTGCTAGGGTTCGGCATGTCGACGCCACAAACCTCTTTTCGGACCGCCTCGCATTCTCAACTACTCGGGCTGATGCTGCTGTACGACATACTCACTGACCGCTGATCACATAGCCCCGGATGATGACATATTGAGCGGCAAATATTGACTTTTCACGCTAAAGGACGGTAACTACCTACAGTCATACTCCCGTGCCACGATGCCATCATATGCATGCCAAGAACAGCGTGCAGGAAATTTGCCTGCCGAGACTGAGAGGCTCATCGTCACGGCAGAACCCTAAAACTCGAAGGGCGCATGAAAGGGGCCCCATGGAGTAATGCAAGAAGACCATTTCTGCCAAGTCATCGCTTAGATAAAGTGCCACGATTTAAATCATCGTACCCTGACTGGTCTAATAAATTCCGTGTAGAAGACGCAACTCAATTGCCAAGATATAGAGGATGGTCTCGTCCTAGAACTGGACTGGCTCGTGTCTTATAATAGCAAGATACAGATCATACCCGGACTGCCAAGCGATCGGGCCAATATCCGTTCACATGCCCCCCCTTGATGTTCATTCAGCTCTGTCTTGATCGTGAACATCAAGGATTGATTCCCGATATCTTATAGGTATTTCTTGTTCGCTGATGACTAGTGGCTACCCTAGTATAAGAACTATACCAAGAATGAACTTAGTGCTCAATGGTCATATCCTTTTATCAGGTTTACTGAATTTAAGTCTCGTGGTATAACTTATGAAATATGGCGCAAGCTTATTTTCGAGGTATACCTTCGTCACATGCACGTTCCATGTTCCTCCTAACGACGCTATGTAACATTAAGAAACCAACAACACCCTAAGACCTCATGCAACCAACCTTCGGTTGCGTGAGAGCACTTGAAATCTTAAAATAGGAGGGGAAACATGGGAAATGAAATATCCAACAGTCGACACAGTTAGATTTATTCTTCAGATGTTGGTTAGTTTTCAATTCAATTAAATTATTATATGAAATAGGCCGTATGACAGCAACTGAGGTCAATGGATATCAATGGAGTGAAAGCAAGGCTTCTACATAATAAAATTCATGTCGCCAGTTTTGTGAGAGTTAACACACACATTGTCAGAACCCTTGCTTGCGGTAGGCAATAGACACTTGATGTTGCGCAAAGGTCTCTAAATCCTTCGTGGACGCTATCTGGCTATATGCAACAGTACTCTCTTTGTCCCTTGTGATACACATGAAGGTGAGCGTACATGTGATAGACTCGAGTATATAGGCTTGAAAACCTAATTATAAAAGAACCTGGATTTGACTTGTAGAACTAGGTAAGGGCTGCTCGGCTAAAAGTCCTAGACCCCTGATTCTGTGACCCAACACGGAAGTAGTGGAGTATTAATCCTTCAAGGGCGCCTTGAAAGCTTAGGTGATTATTTCAATAAAGTCTCTTCTAAGCCTAGATCTCAGTTTGATCTATCAAGTGAGTAGTCCTATGTGACGGCTGACCTCCCATAAACCTTCACAGTAACTCACAAGGAAAAGTTCATATGCCTAAATAATTGATATCACCTAGAACGAAAACCATGTACGTATATAGCTGGGGTCTAGCCCACGAATGCTGATAGACCTCTTCGTGCAATAACATCAAGCACCCCAATACCGAAGATTCCAACATCAATAAACAGCGAAATCTTCAATCGCAACGTTACGTATTTTGATTAAGATTTTATCAGGTAAAGGTGTTGCGAAGGTCCATTCCGCGTAGAGTGCACACGGATGGTATAGAGAACTCCAACACCTCTGCTTTCATATCACTTCCCTCGAACTACTCTTCTGTTCTGTTCGTTGTCATTTTAGTCTCGCAAAACTTCTATCTATTTATGTACAATATCGTCTACAGTTCAATTCTAATTTACATTGGAAAGATACGCGCAAGTATGGAGAACTTCTGAGCAGTAGCTGACCCGCTGGTTATCGTTTGTCTACAGATAGACCATCCAATCAAATAACAGTCTTTCATGAGTCCTAATGACATCAACACTCTTTACTTTCAAAATCTAGAAGCCCTTACACAACACTTCTAGGTTAAATAGAAACAAGAATTTGACACTTTATCTCCAGTCAGCCATGGCTTTATCACAATCAAGTTAACAATCAAATTTTCATTTGAAACATGAAATTGAGAGTATATTTACTCCTGTGAATGCTAAGCAATAATAGAGTGAGGTAGAGTTGAGGGTACAAACATAAATCAAGGATATGACTCAGATGCAACTTCTAACCCTTGTTGGAGCTATATACCTCTGGTATGAAGTCTCCTTGGTTAACTTCTGGAGAACTTAGTCGTAGGACGACCCTTTCATTATTTCCCCTAAATCAGACTGAATCCATATGTCGAGCGTCGGCTTTTACGCAAAGCAAAACTCCTTAAAAGCTTACGTCCGAGTTTCATTTTTCCATCATCAGCTATCATGATAGATAACAGGAAGGAAAATTTGAAAGCGTCGAAAAGCTGAGATAGTAGAAATCATAGTTCCTCAACGGTTCGAACTTAATTCTCAATTTCGTCCTCCAAACTTGTTTTCGAGCACAGTGCCCAACATCATCCAGTCGTACCTAAGGGGTTCGTGTACCCGCCCGAATAGTAAAAGTAAATTGTATCGCTCATCAGTCAACAGTGAGAATTAAAGAGATGTGGAGTTATCTTGCTCGGAATCGTGATTGATCTATGGAAACATCGTCCATATCATCGATCACTGATATTTTAGTCCGCAATAGAGTCGTTAGATGGTGTATTGAGGTCTTCAAAAGATTCACCTCTGTAGGCTTGCTTTTGCCAATAAATGGGAACCTTTCCATTCACGACAGCTTTCTCGCGTCTTTTGAGGTCAGAGATCATTTCGGGCCGGATGTAACGACAGGTCAAGGCGTATCGACGGACCCCCTCTGCATACACAGCGTGCTAAAACATGGATTAGCTAGCATATCCGTCAACAGTATGTTTGAAAATTACCTCGTAATGCTTGTGGATTTGGGTTCCATGCATGATGACGATGTCACCGTGCTCAAGAACGAAGGATAGCATGACTCTGCCAGCTCCGATGGTGTCCTCAAAACCAGCCTTCTTCTTTCCGCGGAAACGCATTATGGATGGTGAACCAAGAGATAAGGTTGCTACCGTGGGCCCTAACTCTTTCTCGCCATCATCATGAAACTATAAACTTGTGAGTTGAGTCCTTGTACAGACCATAGAGTACACTTACGCTGATCTGAGAGTCTTCGAAGTAGCCGAGCATTAATTGTTCATTGAAGTCAATGAATTGACCTGGCATTGAATCGGAGTCAATGGATAGCTTGCAGTTTTCGACATGGTCCGCGGTCAGTGTAACTGCTGTTGCTCCACTCCAGGTAAGGCGACTGAGAGCCTTCATGACTGGATCAGGCGCTGTGTCAAAACCATTGGACGTCTCCACGACTACGCCAAACTTATAATCAGCGCCCTAGGATGATATTAGTGAGTGGCCTTACGTGTATTGTTGCAAAACATACCATATTGCACGAGAATTGGGAGGTCAATTCCTCCATATGTGAGCCTATGATAATTATCTGGTTAGAATAGGGAGAGTTTGATTAGTTAGTCAACTTACCTCTACAAAATGCTGGGTGACGTTGTAGTTTAACATCTCCCACTCGAGTGGCCACCTGAATTTCTTGAAACAAGTCATCGAGACCACCATTTCGCTCCAGTGTAGATTTCGTGGGCCGGAATATAGTGACAGAACCAATGAATTCCGCTTCGCCGAGCTGTAGGTTCTGTGGGGTATTTGGAAGGTAGAAGCTAGTCACTTCATATCCTTCAACGTTGTGACTAGCATGTCTGATTCGAGCATCAATCTCAAAGAACTTCCGACCCTTTTTTTTCATAGACTGAACAGCCTCGGCGTGAATCTTGGCCATTGGGACATCTAGAGGGATCATCGATAGCTCAAATCCACATCCATTTTCGCATTTCCAGCCCTCCCAAGAAATTCGGCGGCTGGCGAACTTGCATGTTGGACATACAATACCTCTTTTGAACATTGATTCAGAGCCGTACTGCTCCGGTCCAATGGCCGGAAGTCCAGGTACCAACTGTTTCAGTGGATGCTTCGATATCCATTGCTCTCTCTTGTTGAGAAAATTCTCATTGTACTGAAGGGTATCGAAGTCAACATCGGCATTCGAGAATTTGAAGAATTTTGAGCAGGTAGCCGTTAGACAGCACCAACCATCTTTGAAAATCTCCTCGCTAAAGGTGTCGCATGATTGACAAATAGATTTCTGGCAATGAAAGTCGCCAATGGCATACGCGTTAGCTCTTTCCTGGCCCTGTGGAAGCCACCAAGGCTTGGAGTCTAACTCGATGCTTTGTAATCGGACCATGTATTGCATATAGCTTGAGCCATCTCGCTGAGTTGGCTGACGCTCTGGCCATATGTCCGTAATGAAAAACCAATCTAAAACGTTGTAGTGGTTGGCGAGCTCTACATTTAGAAGATTATTGTGGTAGTGACCTGACGGAATTAGTACCATTAGGTATCTAGCTTCCAATGCTTTTGAATTTCTCACCTTTCTTTTCGCCTTGCTTTCCAACCACGATACCGATGGGTACTCCGGTCGCCATTGCGTTCTTGAGTGCAACATAGTTCTTAGAGGTCTCACTCTGATTCTCAGTTCGGATACGCTTGCCGTCAGCGCCAATCGTGAGGCCACTGCCACTGTTGTCCAATCATATTAGTTCAACATTGTGATTTCTAGAGAAGTTCAAAATGAAATACATACACCGTAGTGACAATCACTTGCGCCTGGATGACGTCGCGAGGGGTTGTTTTTCCATTCAGAAGCATGCCGGTCGCAACATTATCGGTCGATTGAATTCCTCCTTGATGTGCCCTCCAAAATTCGGTGCTGTCACATAAGGCAGCACGGATTCTGGAGGAGATGGGTGGTTGCGAAGCCGGAAGTGGGAGAGGTGTTGCCGACAGGGTAGTTCCTGCCGGTTCAGGGGTCTTATCGCCATTGGTGACAGTGGCCTTCACCTTTCTCTGGGCCCGGGTGCGTGGGCGACTAGGTTGAGGCTTCTGCTTCTTTTGCGGCAATTCAACTTTCTGGCTTCCGGGAGCTCTTCGCTTTTGTGCACGACGGCCGACCTGGGTTGAGCCGGCATGTGCGGAAGGAATATGAACGGAGTCCATTATGTGAAGAACAATGAAGTGATGGTCTGGGTGTATAGTCTGGTAATAGAATGTGATGAGATGCTCTCAACCGTTCCAATTAAGAGGACTTGATACTGCAAGGTATGACTTGAACTCTACGGTCCAGAATCAGACTTGAACGGAGAAGAGAAAGAGGTACTCGATAGATACTTGGCGGTGAAAGGAGTGATGCAATGTAATATAACTTATCGGAATGGCGTTATTGTGTCGTGTGGACTGGAAAGGAAAGGAAACGGGATGATGAAGGAAGCGGGATGGTGATAACGGTGGACAAAATGAGGACGGGGCTAGATAGGTATGAGGACGAGAGAGAATGAAAAGTTTCCTGTGATGCTGCATTTAGGAAACCTGAAGTATTTGCACCTTCAGTAAATAATGGGGGAAAGCGCGCCAAAAGTTACCTAGGTAGGCTCGTGACATATTTGGTGGTACGTACCGATTTGTATGTTGTGCAATTCACTACGTCGATGCCCTGTGCTCACATCCGGCAAGAACAACCTGGATGATGAAGATGACTACTGGAGTTAGTTCATCAGGGTGAAATCTGAGCAAGACGTGTGCGCTTACATCAAAGGGTGTGAATTAATGGAATTAACGATGCAGCGAATGAATATGAACTGAGAAGTACTGCTTTGATTCAGGTTAGTTTGTGTGGACTGGGATGCAAACAAGCTTTCTGGAAGAGCGCAATTGTGAAACCCAAGAGTCGAATGTAAGAATGGACTTGGGAGGGCAGGGCGGAAGTGAACATGGAGGGTGGAGAGAGTGCACAAGATGACAGCGCACAATCAGTCAAAGACGTCGGCAGCCCAGGTCGGGATCGTTGTGACAGAGGATTTGCAACATGTTTTACTTCTGGGTAATGTTTGTATTGTATGAAAGAACATCAAACACAGTTGTAGCATGAATTACCTTCGTTGGTGAGTAGGTATCGACTGGTCTGCTTGATCGACTTGAGCTTGAAGCATAAGAGAGGCGTCGCGTGAACTGATGTGAAGAGAAAGATGATGAGAAGGGTGATGGGGAAGAGTTTGAGAGGGATGGAACCGGAAAGAAATAACCAGCTAGGCACCTAAGTATGATAAATTTACCGAGAGAGCAGGAGCGAAGGGTACTTGGGTACGAAGAAGCTAAAGGCTGTGTAGCTCAAGATGGGTCCAGTGAAGGGCGCATGACGTTCCTTCTACAGTTAGACAAAATGGTCCCTTAAAGATGAATATCCAGGGAAGGAATACCTAAACGAGCGATAGAAGTGAATGAAGCTACGATAGACAGGCAAGAAGCACACCTTTCTTGCCGTAAGCAGCATTAAGCGAATAGAGAGGTTGCTTCTCTGAGCGTGCTCTCCCAATTCACTGCGCAATGGTAATATATTTCAAATGTTCGGTCCTATTTTATAAATAGGGTAGCAGCACAGGTAAACAGGTGGACAGGAATGTTTAGATTTATAGGAGGAATGGTTGCGGCAATTATTCAATCATCAATGCGTCTGTATATGATAAGCTTCTTCTCTCTTTCCAAGTATTCCAGGTAGTCTGATGAGCTGTATTCTCTGCAGTGGACAAGAAACTGAGGCAGTTGGGAGGCTGACTCTTGACCAGGACAGTAAAAGTACTGCTGGGAAGCTCTCAACGTAGGAAAGCAAAGTCGACAAGAACAAACATGTATTTAATATGCTGAATTTTTTTCTAGAAGGGGGCTGTCCCGGTAGTCTAGTTGATATTGAGGCACCCTTCGATGGAAGGAACATATTATTTTTCGGTGATCTATCAACTCTCTGTCACCACTCTGTTCTAATTCACCAGGAGGTGGCTAGTTAATGGAAAATATATAAATCAAAGGGATGAATAACTCAATTTAAGTCTTGGGTATGCTCTGTGTTATATAGCAGTCTGGTGAGTTTGGTGGAAAACGGCGTGGTCGAGTTTGCTATTACGTTAGCAGCGGTTCTACAAAGGTTTGCGTAGCAGAAGTTGCAATCAAGCATAATGATTGCCAATTATCTATAGTGGAGCTGGATTGGACGCCCGGGAACAGGTCAATTTAATAACAAGCAAACAATAGGTGACCAGACAGCTCATCCATTAATCCAAAGGTAGTGATTTGTCAGTCATCTAACAGTCGTCAATTACCAACCAGACAAATATCATGGCCCAGTAATTTTATGACTAATCTGTCCAGATACCCAATCGAATGGCAAAACTAGATCAACTTGGCTGCGCAACTAATTATAAACTATGAAATCGACGCTTAGGGAGGGCTGTCCGAGTTCACCGAGAGGAGTAAAGGGGGGGGCTCTAACACGTGCTGGATTCAAAAGCCTTAAGTTGTAGAGGCAGATAGAACGCAGTTAGCATCGAAAATATATCACATATTGTGAAGCTATAGCGGAGCGGGTATTGCGTATGTGCCCATTGTTCCTTTAAAGTACGTTAACATTGTGTCAGTTGCTTTCGATATTTCGTTTTGCGGCCAGAATAATACACGGAACTGCAAAAGGCCTCGAGTTGAACTTCCGAGGAAGGTACTCCAGAATATCATGGCTGCGTATGTAGGGGGAGATTGTAGGATTAGAGTAGTAGGGGGAAACCGATCATGATATCAACTCAGGGTGCCTCGTCATTCTGAATGACATCGGCGAGATATCATAGTCCAGCTCCGACCCGAGGAGGCAGACATGAAAACCCATTTGACGAGATGCTTGATGATTGAGCTTATGTATCAAGGAAATCGAACTTTTTGTTCAGGCTTTGCTCGTGTGGAAATCGGTGAGGCGTTGGGGTACAGCCAGGTGGCAAAGAGGGGGACGGTTGTAGGCACTTCATTTATTGTTAGCATGATAGAAAACTAAAATAGTGAATAGAAAAACCCTTACAGTCTTCTCAGCGTCGTGCCTGATGTTGCTGCTGAAAACTCCCCTGGGTAGGTTGCCGCTATAGCTGATTAGATGGCGGCGGGAACCGGGGGGATTCTCTAGACGAAGCTTAGGGGTCCAATCGCAATCGGCAATACAAGCAATAAGGATCGCTGTCACGGAATAGCAACAAAACACCGTTCTGCCGCTGGAAATCATTCTGGGTGAACTTGAACCATCGCTGGGTCTTGCAGACTGACAACTTGTATTGCCTGCGGGCATTGAGTGTGGATTTCCTCTGGGTAAACTCTGACCATCTCTGGTCATCGTGGAACAGAACTGCAACACTATGCCGGCACAATACTGGTAGGGGTAGAACGTTGTAGAGTCAGGCCTTCGTTGTCTGCAGTTTCTTGTGTGTAAATGGTTGGGGCCTTAGTACTTGTAAAGCAGTCTCAGTTTTGTTTTGATCACGAGATAAGAGATGCGATATATCGGTTGCATGGTTCAATAGCACGAGTCGAACTGGAGCAATTAGTGGTTGTAACCCTTTTTAACTGTAGCGCATTAAAATAGGCCAAAAGTAAAAAAGTAGAGGATAACTGACAGAGAATGCTTTTCGAAATTCACAAAAGGAGTGTCTAAGCTGAAAATGTGTGAAGCAGCCATATCTTTGAGAGATAATTCAATAGTTGAACTTCTGTGAGACGTTGCGAAATAGCGGCGAGGAAGATTCTGGAGGAAAGGTAGGTGAAGGTCAAAACAAAACGCGAGTGGACGACGTGCAGCACAATACCGCCTAAATTTCAGAATCAGAATAGTATTTCTATTGCTTTTAGGCACCCGCTACCCCTATATGGGTACTAAGGAAAGAATATCTGTCTACGCCAGGCGCGAGCTATCTTATTGCTTAAACGTTGGTTACTACGAAGATAGTTGTGTTATTTCGCAACTACAAGCGCTTAATAGATGAGAAGAACAAAATGACGCAGTGTAGGTACGTCCTTAATTAATGAGAACCACTCTCGTCCGTGAGTAACTCCATTCCCTTTGTGCAGAGAGGATCCATAAGAGAAGCCCAGTGAATCAAGAGCACTGCACAGGTTAGGTAATCTAGATTCGATGTCACAAGGCACAGGTACAATCTCATAGACAAAGGGACACTGAGCACCAATTTGATGCTCTTTGGGGTGATCCCCATTGCCCGCACGACTAGTGCGTATGGCCAAGACAGGAGGTCGCTGTGAATATCTGGTTACCAGGCCTCCGCAGCAGCAGGCGCATATCACCGTCTTTTCACAAGGACTATTAAAAATAAGCTTTCCGACATAGCTTCTAGCCAACGGTTGAAGAATCAACCTTTCAGGTTCAGTCTTAACTCAAGGCTGATAGAACCGCTCTTCTTATCTTTGAACATATTCCCACGCACGAACCTTTGCTATACAATTATCGATCATTTAGTACAGGATTGGATTCTTCATACGTACAGTCCTAATTTCAGGCATCCGCACTTTCATTTACTTTCAACACATCCCGTTGCCTTTCCTTATCTAGGACTGCTTGGCTTCCACTCAGCGGGAGTGCGGGAACACTGGTAAAGTTGAAAAAAAAATCATTACATGCCAGTGGTGGAAGAAGCTGACTAATGAAGGGCACAGTTGCTTTGATGCAGCCCTCTGTAGCAAATGGCCTGAAAAAGCAAATATCGCAGGTTAAGGAGTCATCACATGCATTATACAAAGCATCCCTTCATGGATGTAAGCAGGTATTCCCACTTCTGTCGGGTAGTAGTTGTTAGGATCCCTGGTATATGGTACGTATAAACTCTATTGTTGCACGAAGAGGTCTGTCTGCCTACGTGGGATAGATCCTGGCTATATACGTGCTTACCCTTTGTACTAGGTGGTTGTAACAGTACTCAAGGTAGCTAAGCAGTACTCTTATATGGCTTCCATTTTACCAGCATATAATGCTTCCAGCTGGATGGTGTCCGAAATTAAAACACCAACACCTAAAGTAGTCGATTATTATATAGACCATGTACGACGGTGCTCAACTCATATACGAATCCGGGGTAATAGTGTTTTGGATATAGGTCTACCCGGTTATCTATACGTACCCCAATGAAAGGATCAGTCCTAGATGCCTGGGCATCAAGTCTTCTATGGCGTAGAAAAGAGAGATATAGGCGACATAGGTAGAAGATAATATGTAATACGATGGATAAGGGCATTCTGGGGCATGTTTTATAACCAACAATAAAATCCTGGACGATTGCCTTCGTGAGGGGTACCGCCGATACGTACATCCATGTACGTACAGCACCTAGGAACAAATCAGATACATCATAGCTTAAGCAGGCTACGAGTATGGTAGCATTGAAGAGTACAATGGCTGTTTTCCTTGCCTTAATCCAGGTCACTCGGTTCCGAGACTTATAAAGCTGTGAATATTATTGGGATAAAGCATTAACATTGTTAGATATTGCCTGCCCCTTTGCTTCTCTATATTTTCGCAGCTTGTTACTTGTGTGTAAGTCTAGTCCGCATATTACCCTCGTCCTCGAAGCCTTATTACCCGCGGCGAAAACTATCGATTATTTATCTTAGACAACAACCTTTTAGGACTTGTTACTTGAAGGCCATATATACAACACAGCGATCTGAACTACAGCGTAACAATAGTTTCAGCTTCCCAGTATCCAACGCGGGTAACAATGGCTGAAAACCTCCCGACTCGACTCATTATTTGCGTGGACGGAACTTGGTTCAATCCAGACGGCGGCAATGAAAAACAAGGCAACATCACGAATATATACCGTCTTTACGTGAGTGTCGGCAAAGGAGTGTTCCAAGACGCATCAGGAAACCAGTAAGTTGTGTGAAAAGTGATGGAGCGCTTTGCTGATCACATAACAGGTACATTCAAAGAAAGCTCTATATTCCCGGTATCGGATCCGAAGACAATATCTCCAAACTACAGAAAGTCTATACTGGAGCCTTCGGTCTCAGGTGCTTCGAACAGATCAAGAACGTGTACAAAGAATGCTGTCGCTTGACGCGTCCCGATGATGAAGTCTGGCTATATGGATTCAGCCGTGGTGCCTATGTCGTTCGTGCTGTGGCAGGCCTGCTTCATTACTTACGAGCTCTTGTTTCTGCCGATATTGCTAATGACGACAACAAATCTTTCCATAAAGATTACACACAAGGTCTCAAGATTTACGAGAAAATGCAGAAGGGTTCGATGCTTGAGGAAGAGGGTGCCGTGAGTTCTTTATAACCCATTTACTGCGAGCCTACCACTGTCCCAAGATACCTAACCGAAAGTAATAGATTCATAGCCTTTTCCACGCGAAGACCAGAAAGGCTCCAATCATCAAGTTTATAGGCGCTTTTGACACTGTGAAGGCAGTAGACGATCAATCGCTTTACGACATATCCTTTAACGAATCGATCCAGCATATGCGGGCTGCTCTCTCGCTCAACGAGAATAGGAGGGCTATGGCAGTAGAAGGTCTATGGCCATCGTGGGGCAATCGTACTAGCGGTTTACTGCGTCGAAGCTTCGTTCAAGCCTGGTTTGTCGGCACACACATAGACATCGGAGGATCTGCTAGAATGGACGGTCTGGCACTCTACCCGCTACAGTGGATGATGCTCGAAAGCAAAGCTCTGGGCCTAGCACTCAAGTTCGAGGGGGACTATGGCGGCCGAGCTTTACTGCACAATCCACTGGAAATTGTTGGGATTGACGGCGGTGAGCACAACGCTTGGTCCTGTACCACAGAGAATAAGTTGGTTGTGGAGATGCGCGACATTTGTCGAATACACGAGGGAGGCAGCTTATACGGTGATCGATACACGGTCCAATTGCATCCAGCAAAAGGCCTTTTAGCCAAGTTCCAGAAAATTCGAACACCTTTCGATGATGTCTCTGCAGGCGGAGGATTGAAGGGCTACTGCAAGTTTGGTAAGTTCATTTCGGGTTACAAACGTACCCAGCCCGTTTCAATAGCTGATAACTTACGTGAACCTAAATCTAGCACCACAGGGCACCATCATTCACCCCTCTGTCTACATGGTCATAGACAAGTACCTACATACATCATTAGATAGAAAGTCATTCCCATTCTACGAGCAGATTGAGATTTGGAGAGAACAAATGATGGGATTGGAGCACACCGTCCAAAATCAAGGTTACTGGAACCACCGAGGAGAAATAGTGCCTGAAGAACTGCCAGCTATGCGCATTCTAGTCTGCGGCAACTGCGGAGTTGGAAAATCTGCTTTAATCAATAGGGTCTTTGGAGTAGAGGCCACGAAGGTATGATGCTCTTCACTTATAGAATTCCCGGTAGAAGTTAACGTTCTCCAGACAAGCGACCGTGACAGGGGTATCCACAACGTGGAGGAAGAGATCATATGGAAGGATAGACCTGACCTGATCATTCACGACTCGCGGGGTTTTGAGGCCGGAGAAGTGGACCAATTTAACGTCGTTGAGAATTTCTTGAAGAAGAAATCAAAGGAAACAGAGCTTTCCCAACGCTTGCATGTCATATGGTATGTTACTATATGTAATACCGCCAATTTAGCTTTATGACGTTTTGCAGGTTGAATATAGCTAAATCAAGACAAAAACATCATAGGTTCTGCATAGAGGCTAGCAGTACAAGAATGAAACAGGCTTCGACGGAGAAGCTCTTCCAAGCTATCTCCAAGTATGCCCAAGATATCCTGTCGTGGTTATCGCAACCAAGAAAGACAGCTTTCTTTCTATCGAAGAGGGCGAAGCTAAAAGGATACTCCGTGAGGGAGGACGGAAAGTAACAATAGAAGATTGCGAAGAATACGCTCAAGAAAAGCTTCAAGGCCTCCTGCAACGCTTACAAGAAGATATCAATGATGTTGGAGGCCGTTTCGATGCCTGCGTGGCAACTTCGATGTGTACGTATATGGTATTGGGACTCCAAAGAACTTACTGATGATAGCTATTAGACGATCCAGAATCAATCACTAGTCTCAGCGAAACAACACTACAAACCTTCAGCTCCGAAACGGTGAGGATACTTTATGTGCGCGCGCAGGTTGCCAACATTGACCTCAAGGTCAAATACGCCATAGGCCAAACCATGGCAATCTACAAGAAGATTACGGCCAGTGCTGCTGCAACAGCAGGCCTACCAATAGGCCCTACTTCAAATCGTACAGGAGCAGCAGTTCAAGTCTGTGTGACAGTTCTTAATTGCTTCGGTCTCCCTACCATCAACGGTGAAACAGTGTTGGAAATCTGCAGAATCAACGCGTGGGACGACTTTAAAGGCAGTATTGCGATGGCGGTAGCAGAAGTAAGCAATGCGCTATGCCTCTCCGCCACAATTGCAACTGGAGGATTGCCTTTCTTTTTGATACCGATGGTTACTAGTGCCCCAGTTGTTGTACAGGCCACAGCGCGGCTGTTCCTAAAACTGGCCTGCGACTTGATTCTGATATTTACGAGGGCTTTCAAGGAAACAGCGTTGAAGTGTATTGGCCAACCCGAGAAAAGAGACGTTGAAGTCGCTGCGCGTGCCTACCGCCAACATTGCCGAGAGGTGCACCAAGCTGTGAGCAAAATTGTGCCCACTTTGCTGCAGAGCTTTCAAGTTGGAAAAGTGACGAATAAGATCACAGAGTTGTTGAACGCCTACAAACATACCGTCACTGAGGATATCGGTTCTCCAACAAGGAGGATCCGAACGGATCTTCATAAGCTGCCGTCGTTTAACCTCAGTGATTCTAACACTGTCCTTGGGGACTCTTCGGATGATATCAAGTTGATCAAAGAGACCAGAGAGGAAGCGGAAAAGCTAAGGATCGCAAAAAAATAGAACTTGAAGATAGTTTACTATATCATTGAGAGTCTTTGAATTCGAGCCCATAGGTACTAAATTTTAGTTCATCTCACAACTACTTTCGGTACTGCTATTTAAGCGGTGTGGTACTTATACACACACATGTACGCATAGCCATTCACTCATTCGCTATTCAGGTCGATCTTTCTATGTTTTTCGATGAATCTTATTGCTTATCTATCTGATCAATATATTCCCCTTTGTTTTTCGTGAATACTGCCAGCCGTGGATGCGTATATACAGTATTCCTCCTAAGCTGGGACCTTGCGGGCAGGCTAGCCGCCCAGGGTCGTTTCACTATTTTCCCAGAAGCCATGACTATATTCTTATGGACTTCCAGCTCGCATCCAATCTCTTGATCTACTATAGTCCCAAAAAACAGCTATACGGAGGCGATAACAAAGGCAAAGCGAATCGAATACAAAATGAAAAAAAGGTCGCGTAGGTTAAAATGATTCATAGATATCGGCTAAGCCACTCAAGCCTCCCTTAATCCCATTGATATTCTTCCAGTCCCTTTTTCACGCACTCTTGCTATATTCTATTTTTACATAACACGATGAGCAGGATGTGCTGCCTTATCTCACTGTATTTGAAGTATAGGCACTGAACCTATGCGGGTGGTCTGGTGCTGAGTTAGCCAATAAGGGGGGGCTGTGTTTGCAGGTATTTCAAGGGGGGGTCACTTCACAGAAGAAAACGGGCAATTTAGATACCTTAGCTACTCACTCCTTCAATTTTAGGTTGATTCTATTGAGCCCTTTTTTTTTATTAATACACTTTCTTTTCATTCGATCGGGCGATCCCAAATTGCATTCAGCCATGATCACTAGCCTTGGATGCGTACAAGCCAATATTCCTCCCTAGCTAGGGCTTCAAAACAGATAAGGTACTCCAGGCCATTTCGGTGCCTAATATAGCATCTGTCTATTATGAAAGTCATAGTATCAAAGCTTCGGCTCGTTGGACCTTCAGTAGGTAAAAGAGCGGGAAAATTACCCGTTGGGTATTTAAATATGAGGTGAGTCTTCCAAGGTTATATTGCTAATCGTGGTTTCCCCAGGCCAGAGTGAATTGCTCTAGGGCGATTTCCGCTTTCTTAGAGGCCCAACCATGGATGTCGACTAATCCAAAGCGAAAAATGGTCACTTGAATGAATGGGTCACTTCGACGCAATACGATTCGACTGACGAAAGGCTAAATGAGAGTTGAAGGAATATGTGAAAGCAGCTACTGAAAGTGCCAACTTTAGCCGCCCCTTATTTATGACTAGGTTCATTAGCTCTGAATAAGAAATATGGGCTGGCCCCTTATTCGTTGTTGGCGCTCAAGTGCCGTCGGCGCTGGGTTGTTACGGGGAGGCCCCCTATACGATACCTATCGAATTAAGTCGGAGCTAGTTACCACTAGTTACATATGACAGTCAGAAAGTAAAACGGTCAAGACAGTTCTGACTTTTGGCTTGGGATCAGGTGTACAACAATTCTCATTCTCCCTGATGTTACCATTCGCCATATGATGAAACTGAAATGCAGCCAATAAAAAGTGCGCAGTGGATATCGCGATCAAAGACCGAATGGGAGAGGACATGATTGTTGATATCAATTGACATGAATGTGAAAATATCACGGTGTGTCAAAGCGGATTGCCACCTTGCTCTTCTGCGCGGATGTGCTTCAACATTGAATAGCCACCACATTGGCTATCAGATGCTGTTATGAAGGGGTCCGACACTCAAGAACACAAGAGCAATATTCTTCTTCAACTCCTCAAATATCACCTGCAACCGCAGAACCCCACGCAAATGGCCTCCGGTCTTTGTTACATTTGCTAGTTCTTCCTCTGGGATGTTCATCATTTCCTTTCGCAGGGATCCGGCTTCGGTGTTGTCGATACTGTTGCCATAGATAGCCTCAGCTAGCAGACGCAGCTGAACATCCATATAGATATCATAGTGATTCCCTCGGGCTACGTCTTTATAGTACTTGCGAGCGACGTCCGAGAAATTCTTTCGGGCAGTGTGGAACTTGAGAGGATTGTAATGCTTGCGGACATCTTCATCGTTGATCATGGAAGTGAGCGAGCTCCAGCCCGCCTGGCGACCAAGTTCCACGCTGTATATAACACTAGAGTCAATAATTTTCACTTATGACAAGAACAATCCAGGGTTTCGGGAGTTCACAAGAGTAGCGAGAGCAGAATATGCGACTGAGACACTTTGTACGCCGAAAGGGCGAATAAAAAACTTGAACAAACTCACCATTCGGCTTGTTTCTTCTTGTTCCACCAGGATGGCATCATACGCGGAATGGACTTAGCTTGGTAGAGGAATCGACGGAAGCCTGCAACTCCATCCTTGCATGTGAAATCGATTTGGTCTTCGGGACTAACATTGAAAAACACATAGTTGTCGTGCATGCGCAGTCGGTAAGCATCGATGAGAATCTTGTAGACATCGGTCTCTGGGCGGCCCTGGAGGTAAGTGCCTCTCTTGAGGCGATTAAAGGGGTCATAGATATCCTTAATCAAGGCGGGCTCTGAACGAGGAGCAGCAGGCTCCTTGACTGCAACCGGCTTATTGCAAATCTCCTTGTGCTTCTCATAGTCGTCATGCTCGCACTTTTGACTACAGTAGTAGATGCCATCGCAGTATTCGCGCATCTGCTCGTTATCGAGCTCCTTCTCGCACTTCGTGCAGGAAAGCATCTTCGGCGTGGTAGGGGTACGAGGCTAAGGACGCTAGGGTGTGCAGTTGCTGGTACCAAGGATGTGTAGTAGATATGGTAGGTAACGATGAAGTTGGCAACATATTTAAGAGCATGTAAAAAGCAGAAGTGGAAGATGTAGTGAGTCCGTGACGTGCCCTGGGCAACATGCAAGCGCGTTTGTTGCTGGGGAACCCAACTAGGCAGAATTTCTGGTTTGATAACAACATAAAGGAATTCCCTACGATTGTGCAGTATAGATACATCATATTCTTGGCTACTTGAAATAAATACCAATATTCCAAAGACAATCAGGCAATGCCTTTCTTCCCCGGCATGACGCTATGCTAGATACAAAGCGAAGTTTTTTACAATGTAGTACATACGGCAGGATGAGATGCTATATGAAAGCGCCTAGTGGCATATCTGTACCTTCACAATCAGTGTCTCAAATAATCTGATTAGCTAAGGCTAGCCAGGATGCATAAAACCCTCGAGCTTCTAGCAGAGGGTGAAGAAAGAGTTGTGTAAATAGCGATGTAATAATTCAGCGTGTTCAACGAAGAGATTAATCAGACATGCCTTTCAGACAGCAAAGCGTAGAGTAATAAGTCTAGAATAGAATATAGTAGTGATAATCTGTCACACGGAATAACCCAAGGTAGTGAAGATGCGTATATCCGATGCCAGGGGTTAGATCATCTGCAACGCGGCGGTCTACATATTCATCTACCCGTTGAATTCCTGATCACGAAAACAGGCACGATAATGGGAGATATTAATAGATGGACGAAAGCGTAGCTTTCGTGTATATATAGACCTAGTTGCCGCCAGACTGAAGGGGGAAACCTGTTCAGTATGGTTCCCTTGCGGCCATAGATGATTATATGCGAATAGAACACCAGCTCCGAGCCTCATCCTCGTTACATAATCACCCACATCGAGAGGACGTGAATATTTATGGCGCCGATTGAGCCAACTTTTTATCATAGTGCTTCATGACAACATATAACTAGACATCAAAATCAGCTGCAGGATTGTAGCCAAGGACACCATACAAATCCATGCATTAACTTTTTTTTTTTTTTTTTTCTTTTTCATAAAATCTACGATTATACCTCATTCGAACTCTCCTTTACCTAGAAACGGAGCAACCACCGTAGAAGCCTGTGCAGTTATCAACCGCCGATCCATTGTCTAACAACTCCATCAATCTCCCTTTCTTTGACTTCCTGCAGCAACTGCTTCTAAATCGTCGAATTCTTCAGTTCTTGAACAACCAACTGGATTATCGGTGCAGCAATGTGTCTAGATGCAATAAATGGCAAGCCTCTCCGACGAGCAGTCCAACCAACAACAGCGAGCCCGGCGGCCGCAGGTTCGAAACGCTGCGCGAGTTGCCAGGTAAAGCAGTCGACAGCCGCGACATCAGCGTTGCCCTTTGCTACAGCGATGATCGAATTGCGATGTCCTCCGCTCTCCAACCGCCCGGTGAAAACGGATAGATCCTCATCCAATGAAGCAAGGTCACGTTGCAGGCCAAGTAGGCCAGACATTGAATCGGTAGAATTGTATGCAAGACGCTTGCCCCGCAGATCTCTCAGCGGTAAGTCCGGTTTTCCATCCGACGGCGCAGGCGCATCGGCCGTCTTCCGCTTAGCTACGATGGCGCTAGAGTAGAACTCGGCACTGCCGCCTTCGAGGTCGGAATAGTCTTGTTGGCCGACAATCTCCACATGGCGGGCAAGGCCAAGCTCCATCGGCCCAAAGCACGCCTGCGAGAACAGCAAAGACGGATGCCGCCACAATGTGTGGAGATCAAGTTCATCGGGGGGCAGTGTAGCTGGATCTGGTGCGATGATGTTGCCTCCAGAGTCACGGATGCCACCTGGAACGGCGGGCATGTCTGCGTTACATCGCACCAAGAGATCTGGTGCGTCCACCCCTGAGGCTCGCAGCCGATCCCGCAACTCGGCCCATTGTTTGTCGATTTCGGCGCGGCGCTCGGGCCAGTCGTACATGGGTAGTGCCGCAATGAAATCGGACATGTTCTGATAACTACCAGTACTTCAGAACCAAACTAGTAGGCGTAATATGCGATGGTTAACCAAATTATTACTGAGAGCATAATAGTGTCCGAAATTCCCGAGATATTTTATTACTACCTCGTGTTGTTCTTTAAACTGTGGACCCAATGGGAATAGCTTCAAGCCATTTTTAGGTACATAGCCCCAGAGGCCGAGGATGGCGTGCGCGACCCCCGGGCCAACGTTTCCGGGACTTAATTGCGGAGAAGACCCCTGCCGTAACCAACGGTATCGTAACTCGGTTAAGCCCTAACAGCGATGAACCTAGGGAGGTAGAACCGATTACTTAGACCTCACCCTCGGTAGTTTCCTCCCTTCTATAGAATCAAATTGTGAGTTTGTCTGCTGTAATCTGTTTCTCAATCGTGCCGGGAAAGCGAAGTAGCCTTACCATATTCATCAAGATAGCGAGATGGTTTTTACTCCACCGGCTTGGGTTCCCCAGCTACCCTTCGGTACGTACCTCTTCTTTACTCACCGTGATAACGAGAATTCGTTTCAACAACATATTCACTGACCAACTTTGACAGATCCGCCAGACTCTATCCCCTTACATGAATTCCTCGGAAACGAAAGATATGGCCGGCAGCCGTTCAACAAATCTCAGAATCCCTTCACCTGCGGGTTGACAGGGAAGACCTACACTCACGCCGAGATGCGTGAGCGACAAGAACTATTAGCAAGATCTTTGTCAAAGCGCATGGGATGGCGCCCGAATGAGGATACGCCCTGGGACAAAGTCATAGGGCTGTACTCGGTCAATACGGTAAGCTGAACATTATGAGATCTCTATCTCTAGCATGAGTCCGATGAGCTGATGAGCGGTGAAGATTGACTATCTCATGTCAACGTTCGCGGTACATCGTCTCTCCGGCATCGTGACGCCAGCTAATGCCATGTACTCGCCCGCCGAGCTAGAGCACCAATTGAAATCGTCGGGGTCTAAGGCCCTATTCACATGTCCGTCTCTACTGGATAATGCGTTGAAAGCTGCGCGAGCAAGTAATATCCCCGACGACAGGGTTTTCTTGCTTGAAGTTCCAGGACAGCGACCTGACCCACGATTTAAGACACTCGACGAATTGATCGCGGAGGGACGATCACTTCCAAAACTTGAGCCGTTGAAATGGACCAAGGGACAAGGTGCACGGCAGGCTGCATACCTCTGCTACTCTAGTGGGACCTCAGGACTACCTGTAAGATGCTAATTTTCACACAAGTGCCAATGAATACTGCTAACAGGGGGTTGTCGACTTACAGAAAGCCGTCATGATCGCACATCGCAACATCATCGCGAATGTAATGCAAATCCGATGGCACGAGGAAACAGGTCGACGACAAAACGGTGTCGAAACGCAAAGACAGATCGGTCTACTGCCCATGTCGCACATCTACGCACTCGTTGTCGTCGCTAACGCCGGTTCATACCGAGGCGACGGCACGATAGTACTGCCGCGGTTTGAGCTCAAGACATTCCTAGAGTGCATTCAGAAGTTCAAGATAAATTTCATGCACCTTGTAAGTTCTTGCCTGTCGCATGCTCCCAGGCTATGCAAGAGGCTTTTACTCACGCGCATCCCAGGTCCCACCGATCATCATCCAAATGATCCGCAGCTCAGATCTCTGCTCCAAATATGACCTCAGCAGCGCGCGTTTCATCTTCACGGGCGCGGCCCCGCTAGGCGCAGAGACGCACGAGGACATGCTGAAGGCGTTCCCGCACATCACGGTAGGGCAGGGATACGGCATGACGGAGACGAGCACCGTGGTTCTCAGCACGGGGGAGAACGACGTTATGATCGGGACGTCAGGGTCTCTCTTGCCGGGGACGCGTGCCAAGATCCTCGACGAAGAGGGCCGCGAGATCACGACGTACGACCAGCGCGGCGAGCTCCTTGTTCAGTCCCCCTCAGTCACTCTCGGCTACTTGCGCAACGAGCGCGCGACGGCTGAGGCGTTCGTCTGGGATGAGGATGGCCGGTGGATGCGCACGGGAGATGTCGCGATTGTGAGGAAGGCGCCCTCGGGAAATGAGCATTTCGCTGTTGTTGACCGTTTGAAGGAGTTGATCAAGACAAAAGTGAGTCTTTTCCCTTCCTTTTCTGATCTTCCCTAAGCTTACGAAATTGCATAGGGCCATCAAGTCGCACCAGCCGAGCTCGAGGCACATCTGTTGACGCACCCGGCCGTCAACGACTGCACGGTGATTCCTGTACCGGACGAGCGCGCGGGCGAGGTGCCCAAGGCATTCGTAGTAAAGTCAGCATCCGTGGCGGGGAAGTCCGACGAAGAAGTGGCGCGCGACATCTGCAGGCACGTCGAGGAGCACAAGGCGCGCTACAAGTGGCTTAAGGGTGGCGTCGAGTTCATCGATGTCATTCCTAAGAGCCCGAGCGGCAAGATTCTGCGGCGGCTCTTGAAGGATAAGGAGAGAGAAGCGAGGAGGGCGAAGGGAGCGAAGCTGTAATGTCTGAATAAGGTTCTTATCAATTTCCTTTTAGCACAGCGATATCTTATCCGACTGTTGTTTAGCTTAGCGAAAGCCCAGGTTATTTATGAGTGGTCAGTATTTTGTCATGCATTCACCAATTACTTCCAAGAACCGATCGAAACGTGGTTTTACTCTTTTATTGTAGATCTATTGGTACAGGACAGATCGTCTAATATCATTACTCGTGATCATGATAATACAAGCCGATAGACGGTTTAGGCCTTGCCTTTCCTCCGCAGGTACTCTTCTTCCTCAGCCTGTATGGAGGCATCAACCTTGGCGCCCTTAGACGGCTCATTGCCGTGTAGCTGGGCCTGTCATCCAAAGTTAGTCAAGGCAAAACGAGAAATGGATGAACTTTGTAAGAAAGCATACCGGTAGCGTAGGGTCCTTTTTCAAAGCGGCAATTTCAGGTTTATCCTGGTCCTTCATGTTTTCCTTGCGCTAAAATATTTATGTTAGCATGAATTCAGTTTCGACTTCTGTTTCAGACATGAGTCGGTTAAGCAGAGAGTTTGGTAGACGTACCTCTTCGTTCGCTAGACGGTTGGCAATGGATCTCTCGTCCTCTGTTAAACATGTCAGTTCCAATCAACTAATAATGTTTCTATTGTTCGAATAGAACATACTGGAGTCATTGGGAAGGTGGGAGTTCTCTACACCCTCCTCAAATCTCTCTGGGCGCGGCATCTCGGAGTCCTTGTAGTTTCTCTGGTCACCAGCCTCGTAGACACCGCGGTTACCGACGTTGGAGTATCCCGACATGATGATTGTGTATGAATGATAATTTTAAAATAGAGTAAAGGGGCGGAAGTTATTTATGGTGGTATGTGTGGAATATTGTGTAGTCTTGATGGTTTTGAGAAATTGATTAACGGTAGCAGATTCGCTTGGTGTTTTATATTCTTCTACATGCTCTTAACAGAGACACTTCTACGTCATAAGGCGAAAGAAATTCTAGTCGCTGAATACAGTGTATCGCTCCGCCCGCTGCACAGTCAGACGTAACCTTGCTCACAAGCTCTTCATTGCGTGCGAAATACATGACTCTTGCGTTATGCTCGAGAATGATATCAGATCTAGACGTCATCGACTCCACGATAAATGGATAGATGCCGATAGTGGGATGTAGTGGGATGTACGATGCAATGAGCCCCTGGCAGACGTAGATCAGTGGGCCCCCAAGCCCTCTAAGCTCGCTGGACCCTTGCACGTTAGGAAGGGCAGCTGCTCGCTGTCGTCGGTCTGTCAGCAGCTGTCAATTAAGCATGGGTTAGCAGACCGCATCTCCAAAATTTACAGCATCAAAGCTACAGATCGTGTGCAGCGAGGAATAATCATCGACGACACCCTCCTCATCACCGCCAAGATGTCGATGTTCCGGGCGAAGAAGCTGGACATTGGCTCCTTCGTCAACATCAAGGTCATCCGCGATCACACCAAGCGGACGGTCTTTGCCGAGCACGAACCCGAGAGGTGCGCATCCCGCCAACCCAACTTCCAATCGCCAGTACAAATACCATTGACCGCATAGCTGACATCTTGGTTGCGACAGACAAGCTCTGCGATACATTATCCGAAACACCACGCTCCCCGCACGAACACGAGCCGAAGCCCAGCTTCAGCTAACCCAGATGCACTGCTACACGAGGCCGACACAGATCCGGGGACGATGTCTACTAGGTGGTAAAGGAAGAGGTATATTACGGGACTTCAAGTTATCAAGAGTGAGATCATGCTTCTTCGTCGCGGAGATAATCACCGTGGGACTAACAATGCACGCAGTATAACTTCAGAATGCAAGCCTTGGCGGGCAATCTTCCGGGTGTACAGAAAGCCAGCTGGTAGTGTGTGGCCATCACGTTAGAGACTTGCCGTGTACGATATCCCGTTTTCATGATTTACCACCTGAGCTTCATGCCACTGTACAACACCATCCAACGCGTATATATGAAGAATAGAATATGTTTAACGACAAGTCAATGCTTTAGCAT
Source organism: Xylaria sp. 218_066 (assembly GCA_019843955.1). Lineage (NCBI taxonomy): Eukaryota > Fungi > Ascomycota > Sordariomycetes > Xylariales > Xylariaceae > Xylaria > Xylaria sp. 218_066. The sequence goes on along the minus strand of JADKYC010000085.1, from coordinate 46,027 downwards.
GAAGCAACTGAGACCACCTTCGTCCGTATATTCCGGAAAAGTCATCATCCCCCTATTATTAGACCTGCCCAATGACTTTAACCTTGGGAATGTAACTGGGTATCATAAGAAAAACTAAGTTAGATGATATAGGCATGTCGTCGAACAGGAAAAATTCCAGCTCGTGTAGATTAGCACCTTGAGCGTATGATGTTAAGGGCTAAGCACTTGATTCCTAGTGCTGCCCGTCCTGTCGTGTTACACACGTAACTTACCCCTCCATCTATATCGGCAGCAGGCAGCTTCCGTTTGTTTATCAGAATCAAGTGAAGCACGCAGACCCAGCACATTAGGTACCCTCGCTCTACTCCTCCCACATCCAAATTCTATCCCAGCACAATCACAAGGACAGGGTACATCATAATAAATCTCGTTGGAAAACAACTCTCTCTCTGGCTTCAGAGTGCCTACTTACCCACTCACCTCCCCACCATTTCACTCTGTCTCATCTCATATCTCTGATTACCACGCCAGAGTCTGTCTATAACTTGCCAGCTCGTGATCATCATATCATACCTACACATCTACTACCGCCAACTAAGGGCTGCATTCACATACGTACTACGGCACCATGTTTGTACGCAAATGGTCTGCTCTACCCGCGGACCCAATATTTCCCAGTGATTTGAAGAGTCTCGGGTGAGTGACTGCAGCTTCTCACGCATCCTCAAGGCGAATCTTGGACTTAATCATCTATCTAATAGATATTTTATCAATAAAGATGGCGAGGTTCGCTCGATCGAGAATGAAGACAACTACTTCAAGTTCTTCATCAACCGCAACATGCGCGTATGTGATCGCCAGCGCTTCGCCATGAACCGTGAGTGCACCTGCTACCAGTCATATTCACGGCTACCGTCCCTCTCCCTCCCCTATCCCCCTCGAATTTCGGGACAGACTAACAACCTACCAAGAGGCCATCCAAGACGTGATCCACAAACGCCTCACGGACCTTGGTCTCGGCAAGCTATTCCTACCCGAATGCACAACAAGCGCTCCATCCAGTCCCAACGTCCCGATTTTCGTGAGTCCAGACCTAGCGAAGAAATCACGCGTCGTGATCATATTCGGTGAGACACACCAAGATCTTGGCGTGCTTGCGCATCGCGTTCTCGGAGGGCAGGGAGGTATTGAGAAGGGCTCTCTCATCTCAGCCGTCAAGGCCCTTTTGCAACAGCGGTGCTCCCCCGCGGATCCTTCTGCACCAGGTATCATCCTCGCCAACACTGGTGAGCTCGTCTGGTGGCCCGAGGGCAAACGCACCCTCACCAAGTACGCGTTCGACTGGGCGCCTATGCGCAGTGCCGCCCATTTCGGAAACTACGTCGACCCCGAGGTCAACTGCGTCCCTGGAAACGAGAACTTTGGGGCTCATGTCAAGTACATTTTCGAGAAGGTGGTGCCAGATTTCGTGGATGATGCTGCTAGTCTCGATATCATTGGCCTTGGCGACGGCGCGGATATTATAGAGACGTACCTGAATAATGATGCGACGTGGGAACGTCTCGGTGGTCGCATCAATTGCTTTGCATCCGTTGGTGGCCATTTCCCGGTCTGGGAGCTCAAATGTGATGGTTTACGGGAATTCTTGAAGGACGTGAGTTTGTTATTTTTAACCTCTTTCTTGTTGTACCTCTAATTCACTTCTACCCTGCCAACATAAGCCCAACCCTTATATCCCAAAACACCAGCTATCTCAACCAAAACCCGTTCAACTAATAATCCCAGCGCACCCGCGCCTACGTGCCCTCCCTAGAGCCGCTAGGCATGATCCTCTCAGGGCCGACCGGAAACCCAAACACGACGACCTTCACTGAGCTCGGCTGTCCCGTGTTCAGCGCCGGCGAGCCACTGTACGTCGAGACGCTATTCATCGCCTCGCATGCTGTGGTCCTCGACTGGCTGCAAGAAGTCGCGGATACCTCGTCCAAGACTAAGCCTTACAAAAACCCCGCCTTCACTGTCGTTTACTCCGACGGACCTGGCGAGAACAACGATTGGGCAAACTGGGAGGAAAAGGAAGAGGAGGAGGGTAGCAGCGCTATGGACAAGGCGCAGGGCGATGGAGATGGTGGTGCAGAAGGTTTAGTCATCATTCCGGGTGACAATTTGGTGGCAGGAGAAGTTAACAAGGAGAAGACAGGAGACGGGGAGCAGGACGGTGGAAGCATGCTAGCAAAGGTTGGCGAGAGTACGTCGTCCGTACTGAGAGAATCAATGGCAGCGATGACGGTGAAGGATCCTGAAGATAAGGCGTGAGCGAGAGTTCGCGTCTGCGATACTTCACCTTACGGCTCGGCTTGGCGTCTGGCGAGATATGATTCTGAAACGCTTTAGAGGTGTGGAAAAACTAGATAGCTCGGATGAGTTAAGACTAGAGGCCCAAATATAGCCATAGATGCCGGTCATAAACACGATATGATCAGATAGCAAAAATGGTCTTTTTGTTTGACCCATGCTCAACTTCCCCGTCCGATGTAATGGTGACTTTCGAGTGTCCCAAATTTGTTTAACGTGATATATATACAACGTATAAGACACAGTCTTTCATTGGCACATTCGTGTGCGAATAATCAAGTCCCTTTTTGCCGGGACTACGACTACACAATATCGCATCGAGATATAAGGAGCGACAAGAGCGCACAGTTCGTTTCTAGGAATCCATCCTCCTAGCAACCAACAGGGAAAGCTCTTTAGTAGCAACCACAAAACTTATTACAAAGTAGTACAAACCCGATCAAGCAGAGAAAAACGAGCTAAAGGGCGTATTCGGCACCTCCAACTCATCCAGAACCTCCTGCGCGCGACGCGTGCGCTCCTTGACGACGTTCTCCTCAGCCGCCCATCGGCCGGGTATCGTCTCTATTTTTCCTGCATCGCCCCAGAGGCCGAGACCGAACCAGGAGCCGCCATTACTAGAATTACTCTCTTGCTTTTCGCGCTCCTCGCGCGCGAGGCGGGCGGCCATTTTAGCCCAGTTCTCGAGCCCGCTGGACAGGCATTCCTTGCACGTCTTCTTCGCGTCGACGGAGCCGGAGTCGCGGGATAGTTTGTGTAGTTGCTCTTCGGCGAGGTCGACGGCCTCGCGGGTCCAGGCTAGACCGTCTTCGCGGCCCTTGGTGGTGCCTTTGTTGCTTGCGTAGATGATCTCCCCGATGTATAGGTTCAACCCGGCCTCTTCGCAGCGCTCTTTTGCGTCGCGCACGGGGACTGACTCGCCGCTGTCCGGAGCGGGTGGATATGCGGGGGGCGCGGCGATACGCTTGATAGTGGAGAGAACATTTTCAAGCGTCCAGGGAGAGGATGACGGTGATTTGTGAGAGGGCGTGAAAGATGTTTTTGTTTGCGGTTCGGGGAGAGAGCGGCGTGCTCGAAGGACAGAGAGGAGGATGGGGAGGGCGGTGGAGACGTCTTGGTTGCGCGCTTTGTGCGCTGCTAGCGCGGTGAGTGCATTGAGGATATTCGTTGATGGGGCCTGCGCGTCTTCGCGGAGGGTGTATAATTGCCGATTGTACGGCACTTCGGTCGGTAGCACGTTCTCGGAGGCGAGGGACAGCGCCCATTCGTACATTCTCAGTGCAGCGTCAGGGATGCCCTTGAAGTCGAGCCAGGACGCATAAGCCAGCGCCGCATCCATCTTCTGTCGCGACGAGAATCCCCGCGTCGTCAATATCCGCATATAGAAGATCTCAGGCTCTTCATATGCGCGCTCGCAGTTCTCCTCGAGCGGCGCCTTCTCGGAGCCGAAGGGGATGGGTCTCGGGTTCGGGTTCGAGGGACCGATGATGGTGCTAGCAGGGAACACGAGATGGCGCGTAGTGTCAACTACGTGGTCATCGAGTTGTTCGGCGGCTGTTGCGGCGAGCATCAGGGCCTCGTAGTATCCTCTCCGCCACGGCTCGCTCTTCGCTGTGATATCGTAGCCCGACTTGCCGATCCCGTCGATCCAGATGCCGCCTTCCATCAGATCTTCCAGTCCCGCACCTTCGATGTTCTTGTCCTCCAATCTCTCGATGACGTTCTTCACATATTCTCCAATAACAACCCAGTCCGTCTCGACCCAATCGGTTCGGTCAGGTCCCCATTTTGCGAAGCGAAACCGCAGCCTCGTTAGGAATCCCCATTCGTGCGGTGTCGGGTATTTCCTCTCCAGCCATTCCTGCTGTACACTCCAGTAGGCTACCACCGAGCACCCTATTATGGCCCAGAGATAGACCGTGTATTTGAACCCTAGGAACACCTCATAGACAAGCCATCGCTTCCGCTCCGTCGTCAGGTATCGAAACTGGTGGTTTCTTGCTAAGGGAGTAGATAGGAAGGGAAGTTGTGGTCGGCCTTGCGAGGCGAGCTGCGCATGTCTTATGAGCAGACGGCCTGGTTTCTGGTTTTTGGATTTGAGGGAGGGGAGGAGCAGGAGTTGTCGGAAGAGAATTCGGCGCTGCATGTTTGCGTATAGACAAGGCCGTCCTTACGGTGGCTTCTCTTCTTAGCGGAGTCGAATAAGATCCTGGCGCTTTCGTCTTGGTATGTCAGGTGTCGCACAGCATATTGCTATTGCTCAGCCTAAGTAGTAGGCAAAAATTGACTTCATAAATGTCGTTTTGAAGTGCGTTAAGGATAGCTAAATGTTGTCGAACTCTGCTATGGTAGGTTCAATTGATCCTTGTTAGCCGAGAGCTTGAAGACATTGAGTGGGGTACAATTAAGCGCCCTTTCCCTAATTTGCTCAGTCATATTCTATCTTTTCGATCAAGTTCTCATCGTCAAGCTGCAGTAGTGTAGTGGTTATCATTCTAGCCTTCCAAGCTTGAGACCGGCGTTCGATTCGCCGTTGCAGCAAACATACACTTTAGTCATGATTCGAAGAGAATCATTTACAATTTTTTGATAGTTAAACGTGCCTGCTTCTGTGTTGGATTACTTTATGTCATCAAGCGTAAGGGTTGGTTGTTGGAATATGTCAAGACAACCCGCTCTATCGCCTACACCATGGCTGCCAGACAAGACGGATATAATGCAGTCAATAATCTCTTGCGGCAACTTGTTCATGACGGCCCGTGCCAACCGGAGATTGCCGCAGCATGAGCCCGCACTTGCAGCAAACAAGCAGCATTGAAAGCTCGAGATGTCGGCGCCACCTTCGGAAAAGTGGGATGCAAACTATCCCCCACATGTTGGCTGTTAGAATGTCCGGGTCGTCATCTCATCAGTCTCGTGGGAGGCTCACATTAGATGGGCAAGATTTCAACTCATTCTCACGTGCCCCTAACGAACTTGTTCAAACTGGCCCATCTGGAGAATGCTACACAAAATCAAGAACAAACTTCGCGGTGGACGATCAAGTTCCGACAAGACTAACAAGACCATCCACGGCGCCTCTACCTCTCCCTCCGCCTCTTCATCTGTTGCTCTATCTGCCTCTCACTCCGACTCTGTCGGCAAGGAACTTACGAGGTCTGAACGCTTCGGTCTGTTCTATGTTGATGGAAGCCCCGTTGGTCCTGAGCAGGACAATCGGTACCCAGTCGACATCATCGCAGTGCATGGTCTAAATGGAGATGCCTACACGACTTGGACACACCCGAATGGGACAATGTGGCTTAAAGATATTCTTCCAAGCTTCATCCCCGGATGCCGAGTATATACCTATGGATACCCCTCGCAAGTGGCTTTCAGTTCGTCGTTTGCTACCGTTCAGGAGTTTTCACGAGGCCTTTTGAGTTCTGTAAGGGATATTCATGAGGATACAGGCCAAGTATGGAGGTCCTTTCTCCTATCTCCTATCTAGCTGCGCTGACATTCGTGATAGGAGCACCGCTCAATCGTTTTTGTGTGCCATAGTCTCGGTGGCGTCGTTTGTAAGCAGGCAGGTCTTGTTTGAACTGAGCTCCGCCAGGGCACGTGTTGACCCTAAACAGGCTTTGGTCTTTGCGCACCAGGACAATAGGGAATATGGCTCTCTGCTGAGTTCAGTCATTGGAATAACATTCCTAGGGACTCCTCACAGAGGAAGCGAGGTCGCGAACCTGGGTAAAACCATAGGGACAATTGTTAACATCTGTTCGAAGACAACCTCGGCCGGAACTCAACGCGGAATCATTAGAACCGATCTTTTAGACCATCTAAACTATGATTCTAACGTGCTGCATGAGCTAACGCTGGCGGCTCGAAATCGATTGGAGAATATGGCGGTTGTTTCTTTCCATGAGACTGAGCCGACGCCCCCGCTCTCAGTTTTGGTGCGTGCTACTCGTATTCTCTTTAAGACTCTGTCGTGTATCTTGACAGTCCTCCTATCTGTTAGGAAATCTATACCATGGGTACAATTAGTGCAAGACAACGAGCGAAATTGAGTTGACTTTGCCTTGCATCTAGATCGTCGATCGAACATCTGCGATAATGGGCATTGTCCATGAAGATGTCATACCCCTCTACGCGAATCACCGAGATATTTGCAGGTTCCCGGGTGAGACCGAGGCCTGCAAAGCCGTATGCCGAGCTCTTCGGCGAATCACCTATCAACCGCAAAACGTAAAGCACAAGCCTGTTCGCACAAGCACTCATTCCTCTGAGACGAGTAAGCCTGGATCTAGCTATGTGTCTTGTGTTTCCGAGACTCTGATGAAGTCAAAGAGTTCAGTGACATTGAAAAGTCTTGCATGATGCTTTTCAACATTTTTGACGTGGCCGACTACAAACGAAGACTTCCAAAGCCGATCGAAGGGACTTGTCAGTGGATCCGGTCCCATCCCCTGTTTGTCTCTTGGTTTGACAAAGCCGAGAACGCTCTTCTCTGGTTGACAGGTCATCCAGGATGCGGTAAGACGATGCTTTCCTATTCTGTGGCAAGACAGCTGGAAGAAACGTCCCAAAATGTCCTCATTTACTTTTGCGACGGTAAAATTAGCATGCAGAAGGATGCGCAAGCCATTCTCATCGGCCTAATCTATCAGCTCGTTCATCGCCACCGTACGATGGTTCGACATATACGGAAAGTTTTCGAGATACAAGGCTCGAGCATGCTTCACTCGTTCTCTGCGCTTTGGAGTATTTTTGAGAAGATCATCAAGGATTTGAAGTCTAGTACCCTTTACGTAATCATCGACGCCCTAGATGAGTGTGAGGGCTCTTCTTGCCATGATTTACTAGGCGCGGTTCATGAACTGGCCGGTGCCTCTAGCCCGACATTAGGGAGCAGCAAGCATGTAAAGTTTCTATTAACAAGTCGCCCAACACTGGGGCAGACGTACGTCGCCAACCAACTCCAGGAGCATCAACTTCCTATCGACGACGGCCAGCCCGGCTATGGAGAAGATGTCCGAGTCTTCATTCAGCAGAAAGTAGAAGAGATCGCACTCAAGCGTCGCTGCTCTGAAGAAACAAAGAGTTTCCTGCTTCAAGCTTTGTTGTCTAAGGCTGACCAGACGTTCTTATGGATTCACATGGTTCTCGCATCTTTAGAACGAAGTTTCCTGGCATCAATCAACGATTTTCGGGACATCATCGCCAAGCTTCCGCCAGATCTCGAAGCCATGTACTTAAATTTCCTGTCCGCTATACCTTCGCATCATCAGGACTCAGCATCGCAGCTGCTGAGATTACTATTTGCGAGCTCGAGACCTCTACTTCTAGATGAAATTAATGTCGCCTTTACAATCAAACCTTCCCATTACTCCTCGGAGGACGTGCTTCGAGACTGCCAGCCCGCAATTGATCATACTATACTAGGCATTTTAGGCCCGCTAGTAAGGGTTTCTGAATCAAAAGTGTCTCTTGTTCACCAAACGGCGAAAGACTTTCTTTTAGTCGAAGACGATAATGAACAGGCTAGCCACATCTATGACGCCAACCCAAGGATGCCCGCCATAACTGTGAGAAGGTCCGCGTTATGCATGGCCTCTGCTTGTATTCATTACTTGTTATTGGAAGACTTTTCAAAGGATCTCTACGCTATGGAACAGTTACCTATTGAATCCAGCTCCGGTTCTCCTGGGTCGGACCCTGACTCACCTGCTGTGTCTTTCGGAAGTTTCTGGGATGACAACGAGCCAGATCTGAATGCGGGCTTGCTATTTTGCGAACCCGGTGCTCTGGATGCCGACATATCACAGTCCCTCGCCTCCAAGTATGCGTTCTACAACTATTCATCGTTACACTGGGCGGAACACTTTGCCCTCTGCGAAACTTCCGCCCCAGACGAGCTCAGAAAAGCGGCTAAGTCTCTCCTGGATGTCGAAACCGCGAACTGTCGAAACTGGCTGCATTTCTACTGGTCAGAAGCTGCTAGTTCTCAAGGTGAGATGAACGGTGCCTCCCATCCGATCATACTGGCAGCATATTTCAATCTTCAGGAGACGCTGGTCGACTTCCTTGACAGCCATGATTCATCTCAGCTGGAGAAAGATCAAGCCCTGTTCTGGGGCGCCAAAGCCGGCCACGGTCGAGTTGTCGCTACGCTACTGGAAGCCGGCGCGGATCCTAACTATCATGCTGTTGAGACGCAAACGGCACTCACTATTGCTTCAGCTCACGGGCACATTGAATGCGTAGTGAATCTATTAGAGGAAGGGCGATGCGATATAAACATGAAAGGGAAGAACGGGAGAACCGCCTTGTCGTTCGCTGCCGGTAACGGCCATCATGACATTGTCAAGCACCTCCTAAGCCAAGACGGTTGCAGTACTAACGAGGGCGATAACTCGGGATGCACACCATTAATATGGGCTGCAGTAGGAGGTCACGTACCCATCGTATCGACGCTGGCGAAGCACCCAGGTGTCGACATCAACCGCCGTGACAGAACAGGACGCACAGTGGTGGCCTGGGCAGCAAGTGACGGCATGGAAGATGTTTTGAAGTTTCTAATAAAGCTGCGCGGCATCGACGCCAACTTACAAGACAATAACGGCCGAACGCCCCTTTCTTGGGCCGCAGGCAACGGGCATGCCGGCGCGGTCAAGATTCTCCTCCGCAGCAAGAAGATCGAGATGGAGAAAGCGGACCGTAACGGGAGGAACGCCATCTCCTGGGCCTGCGGACACGGCCACGAGGTCGCGCTCCGCGTTTTACTCAAGCACGGGTGCAAAGGGTTCGACGACGTTGACGTCGACGGCTGGACGCCCCTGGCTTGGGCCGTGCAGAGGGACGCCCCGGGCGTCGTGGAGGCGCTGATTGCGGCCGGAGTCAACGATTTCGAGAAGGGGACTGGGAGAACGGTCTTGTCGTGGGCTGTCGAGTATGGACATTTGTCCGTCGTCAGAGTGCTTTTGAGAGAGGGTGCTAACCCCCAAAGTGCCGTTGATAGGATACCGTTGGCGCAGGCTATGGGGCGATATGATCTGGTGAATGAGCTTCAACTGCACTTGAATAGGAAGTCGGATATTGTGGTATGACTTGTTATGCAACTGGTACCCTCTCCCCTTTATATATTCCGCGCCAGCCACTGCATATAATCGTCTAAATATAATAGATCTCGAAAGGCTTCCCATTCCATTGATCCTTTGAGAGGAAGCCAAATCGACGGACTCGCGCAGCCATAACCGGGTCCCTACTTATCATTTTCATAATACAAATTACAACCTAATTTTGAATTTACGTTGTGAGGTTGAAAATAGAAGTTTCATCTCCTCTTTCTTGACTAGGATCGTTCCCTTGATTTAGGCACTGACTTTCCTGAATTGTTGTCTCCAGTATGTAAAGCAGATTGATGCCGAGTCCCGGGTGCGATCAACTCACATTTTGCCAGAGTTTTACTTATCAAACAGGTGACCATCAATCATCATCAAAAAGTTCTCAAATTTACTTTGTATATTAGATTCCCAGTTGGTCGCAAAAGAGCGTGTATTGTTTCTTTAGGTCCAATAAAAACTTTAAGAAATATTTAGGAAATACCAAGGAGCGTTGGTGTAGTGCCACAAATCATAATACAAAATCAATCACGCCTAACCATGCTCTCAGGGAGCCCCTAACCCTCACAGGCAAGCCTGCCTATATAATCTTACATGTGGCGAAGACAGCACGGAAGTGTAAAACGTCCGGCAGCTCCCACGTCCATCAAGCTCCTTTACTCTTCGTTCTCAGGCTTCTTCTCTTCAGCGACGATTGTGGTCGAATGCACGTAGGCAGGTGGGGCCTCGGGCTCCTCCTGGGCTTCCAACAGACCAGATTTCTCCTCGGCAGCAGCAGGCTCACGGCTAGCCGCCTTACGAGCATATCGGCATCTGTGGGAGCTTCGGGAGCCACGTCCGCGGACGAATGTGCGCCAGAGGAAAACAACGAAGGTGCCGAACATCATACCGATACTGCTTATTATTAGCATATATCACTGTGGAACAGGATACAAGGGAGGAAAGAAACTCACATGCTAGCTGAGACACCAACCACGATGCCAATCAAAATTGGGAACAGGACATTTTTCACAAAAAGCTTCAACCCGTGACCCCAGCTGGACCTATGACCCATGTGATGAGGGTGAGGACCATGGCCATGTCCCTGCTCACCGTGATGGTGAGATGAAGGTCCCTTACGACCACCGCAGCTCTTGAAGATCTGAGAAAGCTTCTCGAAGAACATAGCCTTCCATTTGCAAATCGTGGTGGAGCATTCCTTCTGCCTGCCGACGGCGTCATCACCGCGGGAGCCAATAGTTTCAATAGCGCCGATGGCAAGCTTGCCAGAGGGTGTCTTGACCAGTTGTACTTGGACATTGGGAATGTGTTTGACGAACATGTTGCCCACTTCGACGATCTGGAGCTCGACGTTGATGAGTTGTAGATCTTCGTCGTCGTCGGTGGCCACCACGCCAGTCGACATGGCGAAGCCGAGGGGGTGATCTTTCCAGGCTCGGTCTGGCCCGCCTCGGAAACGCGGGGGCACGCCCATACGTCGGTCGGCCATGTTGGGAAGGACGGGCGCTTTGAGCGTATCTTTGGGAGGAGTTGAGTGAGGGTAAAGTTCGTATCCGTTCAGAGTAAGACGGTCGGGACCACCGGTGGAGTCGATGTTGAAATCCAGTTTCAGATGACTCGGGATCTCTTTACGGTGCTTACGACCGAACTGGAGGCAACCAGGACACTCCAGGTCGAGTGTCTGGCTCTGAGGCGCGTTCGAGATGGCGACGTCGGCATCGATTTCGGTGGGCACGGGGAGAGTGGTGATGGAATCGTCGTCGGCAATCGTCAGGTCAGGCGGGAGCAAGAGGGCGCTCGCGGCCGCCACCAGCCCGGCGCCGGCGACAAAGGCTCGTAGATGCATTTTGCGTGTGTTTGTATCCGCGGGATGGTATTGGGTTTACGTTCTCGTGAGTACTCTTAGGTGTAGGAAGAAGACCAAATACTTTGGTCGAATGAGTGATGGACAACTTAACTAAGGGATGTGGGCTGTTTCAGTTGGTGATGACGACGCCTCCGCCGCTAAGTGGGGGTTTCCGTGTACTCTACTGTATATGCACTGTACAGTTTGTGTAGATCAAGCACCGCGACTTTATCGCGACTTAGCTGTTAAGTTTCAACAAAGACGGTCAACCGCTCCTTGGCGTCAAGAAAGTTTCAATTTAATACTCGTAAAAATCACGATAGAAACCTTTTCTGCCCTACCGCTCTTGGCTCGAAGACTTTAAGGCGTCTTAACTTAAGATTACATTCTTGATCCCGCCACCGCAAGCTTTCCTTCCATCCAAAAAGACGTAGAATTTCCGCCGCTCCTTAAACTGGCTTTGATTCAAAGCTTATAGCCAGGGGTGTGACGATAAATTTTAAATATCTAGAGGGGCTCTGCCCGGGAGGATTAGACCTCTAGGAACTCGGCCGCCGTCCCTCACCTCTATATCTTAACATATCATAGCGTATATAGCGTTAAGTACCCTATACGCCACAAATACTATCGGGACTCTCAGGTGAGCTAAAGGGGGATACCCTCAGTTTATTTGATCACTCGTTTTAAAAACAAGTGATACATATAGAAAAAGGAGGCAGGGCGCGACATTAAGTATACCACCATAGCGGTGCTCGGCCATCCACATCTGTAGCCTTGGGATCAGCGCCTTTGTCAAGCAGCAGCTTCACAACCTCCGTATATCCTTGTCCAGCTGCCCATGATAATGGTGTTCGGCTACTATTATCTTTAGTCTTAAGATCAGCGCCTTTGTTAAGCAGCAGCTTTACAACCTCCGTACGTCCTTGTCCAGCTGCCCATGATAATGGTGTTCGGCCATATTCTTTATCTTTAGTCTCAAGATCAGCGCCTTTTTCAAGCAGCAGCTTCACAACCTCCGTATATCCTTGTCCAGCTGCCCATAATAGTGGTGTTCGGCCATATCTTTTATCTTTAGCCTCGAGATCAGCGCCTTTGTTAAGCAGCAGCTTAACAACCCCCGTATATTCCCGTCCAGCTGCCCATAATAGTGGTGTTCGGCCATATTTTTTATTTTTAGCCTCAAGATCAGCACCTTTGTCAAGCAGTAGCTTAATAACCCCCGTATGTCCCTGTCCAGCTGCCCATGATAGTGGTGTTTGGCCATATTCTTTATCTTTAGCCTCAAGATCAGCACCTTTGTTAAGCAGTAGCTTAATAACCCCCGTATGTCCCTGTCCAGCTGCCCATAATAATGGTGTTCGGCTACTATTATCTTTAGTCTCAAGATCAGCGCCTTTTTCAAGCAGCAGCTTCACAACCTCCGTATATCCTTGTCCAGCTGCCCATGATAGTGGTGTTTGGCCATATTTTTTATTTTTAGCCTCAAGATTAGCACCTTTGTTAAGCAGCAGCTTAACAACCCCCGTATGTCCTTGTTGAGCTGCCCATAATAGTGGTGTTCGGCTATATTCTTTATCTTTAGGCTCAAGATTAGCACCTTTGTTAAGCAGCAGCTTAACAATCCCCGTATGTCCTTGTTCAGCTGCCCATGATAGTGGTGTTCGGCCATATTCTTTATCTTTAGCCTCAAGATTAGCACCTTTGTCAAGAAGCAGCTTAACAACTACTTCATGTCCAAAATACGCCGATATCATAAGACTAGTCAAAAGCGGAGGGTCTATATATCTTTCATTCTCGCCCCAATAAATGTTGAACCACGTCGAGCAACTCTTCGAGTCTGGATCACAAATGCTCAAAGTGCTCGGTAATATATCCGAATCCTTGTCAACACGGGCTTCGCGGAAATGGGCACTCCAGTTTTTAGCTGAATAGTCTAAGAGGGCGATGACTTGGTCAGTTTCCCGGCTCTCATCTGTCGAAATGCCATCGTGATTAAGGAAATCAAGGTAGATTACACAAATCTCTGCAAGCACTCGGTGTGCGTCGCAGCTAGTGATGGAATGTTGCCAGTGTCCTTCTGGCTGGATAGTTGTAGGCGACTGGACGCCTAAGAGAAACTCGCGCGCGGTCTGATGAAGGAAATAGATTTTCCCGTGGTGGATTGAAACAAATAACCCACACCAGGATCTTAGACGCAGTTTGAAATCCTCTTCTTCTTCCAAGTCTAAGTCATGAATAGACTTTGATGTATTTTCTACATTCAAAGCAACGTTCATTTCCAAGATCGTTAGCGGCCGACGCGCTACTAAAATGATGCTTAAGGCCTTCCGAACTGTAGCTTTTTCGTCTTTTTTACACTTGCTAAGAATCTTCTCATACGCTTCATATATATTCTTTGGCAGTGTCTCAATCGTAGAATCGACTCCTTTTGTTGTCTTTTTAAAGTTTTCATTTTCCAAGTAGTCGAACACAAGGTATACCCAAAGGTATGTACGGTGCGTAATCCCGAGCAGTCTTTCTTCTAGGTGACCTTTAACTTGATCAAGGAGTCCCTTCTCTTTCGCCAAGTTCTCTACTCGGTATTTGATTACTTGGTTGACTTCTTGGCCGATGGTTTCGGATTCTTCTTCTCCTGGTATCCGGACGTATGGAAAAGTGTCTAGGAAACGCTGAAATTTGGATACGATCTGGTCATATGGGCGACTCGTAAGAAGATACTTCAATTTGCCATAGTTCGACTGATTGCCGCAAAATTGGTTCTCGATGTTCTGCATCATGTCTTCGAATTCTGATTCGTCGCATTCATCCAGGGCATCCAGAACAATGATTATAGGCCCGGCCCGGGGATCTTGCACAGCATTTCCCAAGACAGTCCAAAGCGATCTGGTCGAGTTGATTAGACCTGACCCGTCTTTTTCAAACTGGGTCATAGCATGTTCAATCAAGAACGGCTTGAGTGAAAAGAGTTGATGAAGCAGCGCGCAAAGCGCTTGGCGGCTCGTGTTCTGGTCCTGATCTTTGAAGAAATAGTAGCAAACGGTTACTGAGTGCGGTACTCCGCAGTCGAAGAGTCCACTGTCAATGAGGTATTTGGCCAAAACAGATTTCCCACAGCCTGGGTCTGCAGATACTAGCAATGGCCCAGAGTCTTGTTCCAGCCACTTTTGGAAATTCTCGTGCTTTAGGAACCATTCACAGGTCCCCTCTATTCGACGTGCCACACGGTCTTTATACCACTCGTACGTAGCGTCTTTGCTTTTATCGGTGAGACGGAATAGCTGATGGCACTCGTTTTGCTCCTTGGTCAACTTCTTCTTGACTTCGTCTTCCTGGATCTCAAGCCCTCTCTGTGCAATCCCCAGCTGCTCTGTTGCGATGCGGACTTGGTCCTCGGAGACAGACAGTAACTGTTGTATAGCTTCGAGAGTATCTTCACTCTTCTTCCTCAAGGACTCGAGCTCCTGTCTCGCAGCTAATTGATTAATCTGACTTAGGGTTCTTTCGACAGTACCCTCGAACTCTTTGATGTCGAGCACCATCTTCTCCCAATCTTCCGTTGGAATCATGTCACTGACATAGCGCCTGGGGCGGCTCTGGTAGAATCTTAGAATACTTCGGATCTGAAATTCGAGAATGCGCTGGTAAAGTTGAATAATGTGATTGTTAAGTTCCGCTGCTAAAGCGGGGGAAACCTCCGGGTTCTTGCCGAGGTTCTGCAGTAGGTGCTCAAGCTTGTTATAATACTCCATGCGAGTGGTCACATATGCGAACCCGTCATGGTTGGTTTCATCTGCAATCTTTGGGTTCGTGAGGAGCGGGAGAATGATGCAGACACCAGCCCAGACGATAGAAGCCTCAGGCGACTGCTTGGCAGCCTCACCGATCCAGTTTTTTGCCCATAGCACCAATTCCGCAGCCTGATCAATTTGATCCGACAGGTTGAATTCATGGCCGGCAATGGTATAGTTCGTTTTCTTCTCTTCTGTTCGTTGTAGACCCGCCGCGATAATAGTTTTCAATTGGGCTTGCCGAAGTGGTCTGTTGGTGTCACAGCTCACGTCATCCAGTGGCATGCTCTGCGCAGGCCCGTCATTCGGCGCGGAAACTATCAATCGGTCAATGTTTGTAATCTATAACCGGCAAGTGATGCGTACTCGGCTCCTGCACGTATTGTGAGAGCAGTTTCTCGTAATCCTCAACCAATTTCGGTTCATTCTTTCTGAGAGTATCGTATGCACAGTCCCAAAGTGGCTGAATTGCGGGGGTGTCTTCGTGATTTGAAGGCGGACGACTGCGAAGATCAGAATTGATCGAGTCGTCTCCAGGGCTCTCTTGGATGTGACTGCTGCTGCTTGCGGGTTTGCGCTTCTTGCCTAGAAGTCGTCCCAGCCAGTGGCGGAACGATGATGTAGCCTTCGATTGCGAAAGGTCGGCTTTTCGAGCTTGGCTCTGCTCCTGGTTGTGCTTGAAGAACCCCATCGTCAGGGAGCGATGCGTCACGCCTCGCTGCTTTGCACTGTTTTGAAGTCGCGGTAAGGAACAAGTTCCAATCCCGTAGACTTGGCTATATTCACACTGTGCCTCGAACGATGTCTTTTATAGGTGCAAATAGAAAGGAGACGTAGTTTCTGAAGAATACGCAGGAACGCGCTCAATCCAATGCACCCCGCAGGTCTCGGACATGGTAATATAGTAACCTAGCCAGGTCGAAAGGGTTTGTCAAAAGAAACGTACATACAGTTTTGACAAATACCATGTCGCAGCCATGCAGCCTCATTGCTACCTGGGTACTTTTAGACTGATGTGTATCTGCAATGATGAACACCGATGATACAACGTGGCTTGGGCGGTCGGCGGTTAGCGGTTTCGAAATCTTATAAGCGCATAATGGTCGTGTTGGCTCAAGTACGTAAAAGTAACCTACTCGGGTATTATTAGTTAAGGTGCGCTATTATATGTTTTCTGCCAACCCGCCACTTTTCTTCCCATATTTAGGTTTTAGCATATTTTAGCATTGTCCTTACGTAAGCCGGTAAGCTATAAAAGTACGTTAGCAAAAAAGCGCTAACTGCCAACCGTTACTATTAAATACTAAATCTGTTTATTATTTATAATTATACTAATTAGTTATATAGTAGAACTTGTTAAATAAAGCTTATAAAGTATATAGCTAAATTAATAGCTATATATTATATTAGCTATTTACTTAATTAAGAACCTTATTTATTATTTTTTTTTCTTTTTTTTTTATTAATATAGCACTTTTTATTAGAGCTTTATTTTTATATATATATTAAATATAATAATAACAAACATCTGCAAAATTTTAAATTAAAAATAATAATAATATTTAAATATATATATATAAATAATACTAGTAATATATAACTATTTTACTATAAATAAATATTTATAGCTAATATACGTTTTTATTATTTTTATATTTTATTTAGCAAGCTTACTTATAAATAGTTTAAATAAATATATTAAATATTTATTTTAGCTTATTTATTATAATATTTAATATTTATATCTATAATATTATATTTATTAAAAGCGTGCTTAATATTAATATTTTTTTAAGTTATAAGCTAAGCTTTATTTATATATATACCTAACATTATATACGCTTGCTTAAAAAAATATAAATATATTATTATGCTAAAAATGCTATATAGCAAACATAGCTAAATTTATTATAATATTAAAATGCTTATATATATATTTAATAATAAAACTAACGTTTAATAATTTTTATAATAATACTTAATAATATTAAAAACGTAAAACGTTTATTAATATTTGTAGAATAAATAAAAAAATATAACTATAATATTTAATAAATATAGCAACTATAAAATATTAATTATATTTTTAAGCGTAAATTTAAGCCTAGTTTATTAACTTTATAAATTATATGCTTTTTAAAAAAGTATATATATTATTTAGCTAAAATATAAAAATTTTAAAAAGCTATAATATATATTAATAAAAAAAAACATTTTTATTTATATTAAATTTTAAAGCTATTTAATTTAACTTATTTTTTTATTAGCATATAAAGTAATTTAGTTTAAAATAATATGTTTTAATTAAAAAAATTATAAGTTAAAACTTTGTAGTTTATTTTATATTTAGTTTTTAATATTTATAACTCTTTTTTATTCTATATAATTTTAAACTAGCAAGTAAGCTTACTTTTATAATTAATTATTTAATATTATTTTTTTACTTTATAACTACTACTTATATATTTATTTTATATAATTTATTTTATTTACTACTATAAATTAATAATACCTAACTTAATATATTTAAAAAATTATATATAGCATTTAAAATTTAAAAATTTTTTTTATTTTTATATTAATAAAATATATTTTTAGTTATAACTACAAACTTATATTTAGCTATTAACCTTTAAATATAAACAATTAATTTCTTTTTTTAAATTAATAATATATTTTTAAATATAAGTTTGCTTACGTTAATTAAAAAAGTATATAGCAAAAATACTAAAAAAAAACAAATAATAACCCTTGTTATTTATATTAATTATATTATAACTTTTAATAATATTGCTTATATTAAAACAACTTTTAGCCGCTTTTATATTAAAATTATAACTATTAATAATTTTAGTAATATTTAAACTATATTTGTTAATATTATATATTGTTTAACTACCGAATAAAATAAGCTTAAATAGTTTTATTTTATTTTTTTTTTTCGTTTTTACTATAGTTTTTTTAACAATACGTTAAATTATAAACATATTACAAAAATAACTAAAATATAAATTAAAGCTGCCAAACGATATTATAATAATAGCTTTTGTTATATTATTAAAAGCAAGCTTAAATAGTTTTTTAACGTTTTTTTTTTATATTTTAACTACGGTTTTTTTAATAATACGTTAAATAATTATAACTTAATATAAATAACTAAAACGTAAATTAAAGCTGCTAAACAATATTATAATAATAGCTATTGTTTATTTTAATAATATAATTAGTTAAGCTACTATAAAAAATAAGGTTTAAATAGAACTTAAATTTATTTTATTTTATATTTTTTTTTTTATTTTTAAATATTAAACTTTTATAGTTAAATTTACTTTTTTTTTTTTTTTTCTTTTAGTATAATTATACTATTAAACATAGCTACTTTATTATTTTTATATTTAGTTATAATTAATATATTTATTATTATTTATATTTAATAGCATATTTTATAGCGTTTAAAAATTTAGTTTAAAAAAAGCTATACTATTATAAAAAAATATAGTAACTATTATATACCTTACGTAATATTAGTTTATTTTAAAATTATTTTATAGCGTTTGCTAATTAGTTATAAAAACTTATATTGCTAAAAAAATATAATTATAACTAAATATTACGTTTTATATTTAAAGGTTTATATTTTACAATTTATATTTAAAGTTAGTTTTATAATATATAAAAATTTAAATTAAGAACTATATTTATTTATATAAAAATATAATATTAAAAAAATAAAAGTAACTTTTAATAAAAAAAAACCTAGCTTTAAAATAAAAAAAAAACTTTTTTTTTATATTATAAAAAAACTTTTAGTTTTTTTTGTTAATATAAACTATTTTTATAATAATAATAAATATTTAAAATAAATAGTTAAAAAACAAAATAGTAAAAGCTATATTAGCTATAAAATTTTTATATACGCGTTTTAAATAAAAAAATAGTAAATACTAATAATAGTTTATTTATTATTATAAATAATAAATATTTAATTATAACGTAGCTAAAGCTTAAAGTTATATATAGCGTATAAAAATATTAGTAGTTTATTTGTTTATTATAGCTTAAAATTTTAGCTTTTTGACTTTATTGCACTTTTTTATATAACTAACTTTTCGTTTTTTTTTTTTTATTTACTTTTTTTAGATTTTTAACTATTAACTTAACATTATATTATTAAATACTTATAGTATATAACTATTTTAAATATAATAATTATTTAATATATACTTTAATATACTACGTTGCTAAAAAAATTTATATTTAAAGTTATTTAATATTTAACGTTTACTATTTATTTATTTAAAACACTAATATTAATATTAAGTTTAATATATAGCTATAATAGCTAAGCTAATTGCTTTTAAAACAGCTTTACTTACTATTTAATAATAAAATTTTTCTAAAGCTTTAGTAAATAATATTACAATTTGCTATACTAGCTAGCAACTATACTATAGACATATCTACCTATTTATATCTATTTTTATTTATTAGCGATTTAAGTTTTAACCGTTTTTTATTTTTAGCTTATAATATTTATTACTAAGTTAATATAATATTTACTTTATTTATATTTTAAAAATAGCTTGTTAAGCTTTTAAGTTTACTTTTTTTAGCTATTGCTTAAAAAATTAAAAAAAAAAATAAAACTTTATATAATAATAGCATAAAATAATTTTATATATAGCAGCTTAATATAAACAGCTAACCTAAAAACGAAATTAAGCTTTAGCTTAATAATTTAAAAACTTTAAAGCAATATTATTAACGTTTTAATTACTTTTTTAATATACTATAGCTTTTAAATTAAATATTTAATAAATAATTTTTAACCTTTATTTTTTTTTTATTTTATAATATATCCTAACTTTATTAAAATCGAATAACTAATTTTTTAGCTTAAAATAACGCTGCCCGTAAGCTTTATAATCCCGAAAAAAATTTTATAAAGCAGATTTTCTTATATCAAACTTAAAACAAAAAATGTTTATTTTTTAATAATAATTACAATATTTATATAAACCTATTACAAAATAAAGAAATTTAATAATTTAAAATTAGTAATAAGGTTAGTATTTAGGTTTTTTTTATTTTTTTTTTAACATATATTAAGTTATAAAATACTTTTAATTAAAAAGTTTTACTTTTGCAGCTTTTACTAGTTTTTAAAACTTTAATTTATTTTTAATACGTATAATTATTATTAACTTTAGTTTTATATAAAATATTAAAAATAAAAAAAACCTTTATATAATATTAAAAGCTTATAAAAAATATTAAATATAGTTTAAAACTTTTAAAAAGCGTAAAATATAAATTATTATTATACACAAAAAAGCTAATAATAAAGCTAATAATATAAATAAGCTTTAAATTTTGTTAAAGCTTAAAATTAATAATGCTAATAACAACAAAAGCAATAAAATTTTTAAGCTTATAGTTTAATAAAAATATATTCTGCTATTATAAATTCCTTATTGCTAAAAAAACTAAATCTTCAATTTATAATTATAACTATAAAAATTAAAATGTTTAAAATTATAAAAAAATTATAAATATAATAAAAACAATATTACAAAAACAATTTTATCTATTTTAAAATACTAGTAAAAAGTTATATACTTATAGCTATATACTATTATTATAATAATAAAAGAACTTATTTTTTAAATTAAATAAAATTATAATATCCGATTGTTATAATTATATTAAAAACTTTTTTTTTTAAATAGCCAGTTTCTAGCAGTTATACTAAGTTTTTATAGTTTTATAAAATCTATAACATATATATAATATTTAATTATATATAAATTTTTAAGTAAGTCTAACTTTTAGCTACTTTTTATACTATAATAACTATTTTACTACTACTACTTTATAGCTAATATATAGTTTACTAAGCTTAATAAATCTATTTTAATTAGCTATATAATATAACGTAAAAAAGTAGCTAAAGCTTAGTAAGCTATAGCTTATTAAACCTAATAGATCTATTTAAATTAGCTAAAATAGCGTTATTCTTTATACTTAATATAATATTAATCTAGCTATTTGTTCTATTTTACATTTATATAATCTTTATTAATATTTACGCTAACTACTTATTATATAGTACTATAAGCTATATAGCTATATATTCTCGGAAAAGTATACAACATCTTAATTATTATATAATACTATAAATATTTATATTTGCTTAACTATACTATATTAAGCTAAGCCGAAAAGTAAACAAGTTAAATTTATTAAATTAACCGTTAACTAACTTTTAGCTTTATATATAAATATATAAATTACTTATTATATTTTACTATTTATTTACTATTTTACAAACTATATATTTATTTTTAAACTTAAACTTTATTTAAATATAAAATACGCTAAAAAAAATAAAACAAGCAATAATTTATTTACTATTTACTAAAGCTAGCTATTTATTATTAGTATTTATATATAATACTACTATTTTATTTTATTAAATACCCAATTATTTATCCGCTTACTTACCGTAATAAAAATAAAAAAAAAAAGCTACTTACTTTATTGTTTAATTATTATATATATATACATAAAACAATAATAATAATAATAACTACTTTAAATATAACGTTTATAACAATAGTAGCATAATTTAAATTAATATTTAATTATTTAAATAGCTAGCAAACATTATTATTTACGTTAATATTTTATATATTATATAACTATTTAATTTTAGTTTAATTTTTAAATATTTAAATAGCTAATATATAAAAATTTAAAAATATTTTACTTTATATTACGTTATATTATTATTTACGCTATTTTTATTATAAAAGTATTAAATATATTTAACTAGGGTAAAAAAGCTATATTGTTAAATAGCAACTTTAAAATAGTTTTTAAATATAATAAAATATGTTTAAGCTTTAATAAACTTTAAAATATTAAAGCTAATGTTATTAATATTTAATAGCTACCTAATAAGCTAATATATATTTAAAATTTTATATTTAACTATTAGCCTAAAAGTTTTATAAAGCTAGATATTTTTATAATATCGGTATTATTAAACTTTAGCGGTTTTTAACGTAAAAATAAATTAAAGCTATATTAAAACTTTAATAAGTTTAAAAAACAATAAAGTTAATATTTTTATATAGTATTATTTTAAAATATAGTTAGTATATTATAAAAAAAAAACTTATAAAAAAGGTTTTAAAATATATATAATTTAGCTAAACATTTTTAAAACATTTTAAAATTAAAGCATAATATATTAAATAATAATAGCAATTATTTTTATACCGAAAAAATCAAAACTAAGCTAAGCTTTATTATTTTTATATATATTATAATTATAATTTTTTTTAAAGTTTTAACTAATAATATTATAGCTAAGTTTATAAATATTAACAAAAAGTTTGTAAGCAAGTTTTATAATATATAGTATATCGTTATATTTATATATACTATAAAACATTAAAACATACTAGTTTATAACTAAAAAGCTAATATTATAATTATTTAAAACTTATTACTTAATATCTAACAATTAAAAAACGTAAAAATAAATTAGATATTTTTATTATAAGCTGCCCGTTAATTATTAAAGATTAGTTAGCATAAAAGTTAAAAATTATAATAAATAACTAACTAAATATATAGTTATTATATATTAAAATTAGCGTAAACGTTTTTTAACGAACAAAAACTTTTAAATTAACATAAATTAAGTTTTTATTATAATATAAATTGCTGCTATAACTAACTTTTTGCTAACTAAATATAATAAGCAAAGATTTAAATTAAAGTATTTATTCTCCTTTTTTTTTTAAAAATAATAAAAATTTTACGTATAAAGTTCTTTAATAAATTTTTTAAATATTTTTTATAATAAGTATTATTTATATAAGCTAACAAATCTGCTATATTAAATAGTTTTTTAAGCTGGTCCTTATTAATACGCTTATTAAAGCAGCTATTATTTAAATATAAAGTTGTTTAGTTTATATTAATTTATAAGTAAAACTAGCTTAAACTTTAATTTAATAAATATTATAACAATATATAAAATATATAGTTTTTAAAACTAATAGCAAATAAATATTAGCTATACTAATTACTTAATAATTCTAACGCAAGGTTATTTAAAAAAATAAAAAATATAGCAAATAATTAATATTAAGCTACTATAAACTTTTTATTTAATTAACTATAAATATAAAATTTTAATATTATACTATTTAAGCTTTTTTACTTAGTTTAATTAATAATAATTATAGCTTAATATTATTTACTTATTAATAATAAATTTAAAAATATTTAAAATCTTGTTATATAACATAGTAAAAAAACTTTTAATTAAGCTTTATAACATTTTAAATTTATATATTAGCTAGTTAAATCTTATTTTAAAAAAAAAAAAGCAAAAAAGCTATAAAAATAATATAAAAAAAATAAAAAAAACTATTTTTTTTTAAACAATATATTTATTTCTAAATATTTTAACTATTATTAAGCGCTATAAAATAAAACAACAATATAAATAAAATACTAGCTATTTCTAGCGTTATTTTTTATAATTTAATAATTAATATTTTAATTAAAATTATATAAAATTAAAATCTAGCTATTAGCTTTATTTATTATTTTTATTTAAATATACGTCGTTTTTACTTAGTTATTAATATAAATTATATACGTTATTTTTTTTTATTTTTTTTATATATTTTTATAATTTTTTTAAGCTTAAAAAAGTTGTTTAAAATTTAGCCCTTAATATTAATAACAAAAAATATAATATACTATTAATAAAGCTATACTAATAAGCAAGCTTAATAAAACTATTATAAGCTTTTAATAAAACTTTTTATAGTTATAGCCTTAGTTTATATTAATAATATAAGCTATAATACTATAATATTACTAATTATTATATAAATTTTACTTATAATATTTTAACATTTTATAACAATATTAGTAACAAACTATAAAGCTTTTTAAACTAATATAGCTATTACTTTTTAAATATTTATATATATTTTTATATAACACTTGTTAAAGCTAAATAATAGCAAGGTTTTTTGATTCAATTTTATATTAAAATAACCCTAAGTAGCAGGCTTGCTTATAAAGTCCTAGTTTTAAATAAATATTAAATATATGCTACTATAGCTAGCTATATTTATTTAAAAAATAAAAAAAA
This sequence comes from Xylaria sp. 218_066, assembly GCA_019843955.1. Classification (NCBI taxonomy): domain Eukaryota; kingdom Fungi; phylum Ascomycota; class Sordariomycetes; order Xylariales; family Xylariaceae; genus Xylaria; species Xylaria sp. 218_066. The sequence continues at coordinate 21,763 of JADKYC010000085.1, read as the reverse complement.
ATAAATTAATTAAATATATAAATAATTAAATTTATTAAAAAACTTAAAAAGTTAGCTAAATTAGCAAAAAAGTATATAGCTATTTTATATATATATATATATAAGTAGCTTTAAAAAATTAGAAAATCGGTTTTATTTTTTAAAGTAAACCTTTTTATAAAAAATATAAAAAATACAAAAATCCAAACCTTTTTTTTAATCAAAAAGCTACTTATACTATTTTAGTATTAAATATATAAAGTTAATATTTTATTATATTTTATTTAAATTATTGCTTTTTTATTTTCGCTAATATATTTTTAATATATTTATATTTAAAAAAGTTTCTAGCTACTATTTTTACTAGCTATTACTACTTTTTTTAACATTTAGCGTTATTTAATATAAAAAACTAAAGGCAAGCAGCCTATAGCCTAAAGATTTTATTTATACTAAAAGCCCTTTTAATTTAAAAGCAAAAAAGCTTTCGTTTTTAAAAGCTACGTTTACGTTTTTTATTATTCCGTTTAGTTATTTTAGCTATTTATTAAGCTATAAGCTATTATATAATATATATTACGCTTTAAAAAACTAAAAAAAGCTTAAAATAAATATTAACTTTTTTATTTATATTTTAAGCTTGTTTAACAAAAAATAAAAAGTTGTTAAAAAACTATAAAATACTTAATAATATTAACAAAAAAATCTTATAATTTAGCTACTTCTAAAGATTTATATAGTATTAATATATAATAATTTATATTTATATTTTCTATTTTTTATTTATATATAAAATTAAGCCCTAGGCTATAAACAATAAATAAGCTAACAAGTTTATATTTATTATTATTATATATATAAATAACACTAGCTAGCGTTAAAAAGTTAATAAAGCTGCTACCTAAACTTATTTTAATTATAAACTAATAGCTTATACGTAGCTACAATAAATAGTAGCTATATTTATTGCTTAATATATTATCGATAAGCTTAATATTATTTTTAGTAAAAAAAATAAGTACAATATTTAGTTTAAAATAAAACAAGCTTTAAAACTATTTATAAATATATTATTAAACAAAGCTATATATAACTATAAAATATTTTGCTATAGCTATATTATTTTTAATAAAGCTTATAAGCGTATATTAACTACTAATATTTTTATAGCCCTATTATATTTTAACTTTAATACATTTTTTGCTATATATAGTAGTAAAAATTTTTAAAACGTTTATTAAAAAAATAACATTAGTCCGTTTTATTTAGCTTTATAACTAGCAAAAAAAATATAATTCTACTTTATAATTAATAGCTATTTATTAGTTTAATATTTAATTATATATATTTTATAATAAAAAGCGTATATAAATAAATAGCTATATATAGCTAAATAATATATTTATACTTATAGCTAATATTTTATTTACTAAGTACTTATTTAGCTTATTTAACTTATTTAGCATAAAACAACAGGGGTTAATAACTAAGTAGTAAATCTAAATAACTACTTATTTATAAGGGCTTTTTTTGCTTTATAGCTATACTGTTATATTTATATGCTATAATAAGTTGTTATCTATTTATTTTATTTCTTTTTCTACAAACTTTAATTATTATATTTTATAATGTTATATTTTTAAATACTACTTTTTGTTTTTTATATTTAGTACCGCCTAAATATTTTATAAGTACAAATAAAAAAAACAAGCTTAATTGCTTTTTTTCTATTTTTTAATTTAAAAACTTTAACGCTTTTATAACTTTTTACTCTAGCTTTTATATATATTTACGTTTTAAAAAACCTAACTATTTATTTTAAAAAGTCTTAGTAATTAAATAAGTGCTTTATAGCTACCCTAAGCTTTTATTAAAAATTTAATATATAAATTATAAACATTTTTTATAACTTACCGGTATTTTAACTATATTAGCATTTATTTATTTTATTTTTTGCTACTTTGTTTTAATTAGGTTTTAATATTATTTACTTATTATAGCTTTTTTATAATTATTAATTAATTATTTTTTTTTTTTGTTATAATAGCTGCAATATAATATAAAGTATTTATACCTAGTTTATATAAAATAAGAACTAGCTACCGATATACCGAATATAATAAAGTTTACTATAATTATAACTTTTTAATGCTTTAAATTTTATATTTTACGTTTAAACAACTTTAAAAGATTATTTTAGCAAAAATATTAAAGTTAGTTTTTAAACTTAACATTATAACCGGAGATTTATGCTTATTTAAACTTCGTACTATAGAATATAAGTTTTATTAGATTTATTATTTATTTTTTATTTCGACTTAACTAATATTTAAAATATAATTTACGTTTTTAAATTATATAATATCCGTTTTATTTATAAAATAATAGTAGTTTTTAAGTTCGAAAAATTAAAATATTTAAACAAGGAGGTAATAAAACATAAGTTTTAAATAATTAATATAAACTTTAAATCTAATATTCGAACTTAAAACGCTAATTAATTATTAATACTAAAACGTTTATTTATAGCTACTATAAACTAATAGCGTATATTAGCTTAATTTTATAATTTACGCTTGCTTTTAAACTTTATAAAAAAAATTTTAAATAAACTTTAATTAAAGAAAAAGTTAGTTTAAAAAATTAAAATCGCTATAAAAAGCGTAAATAACCTTATTTAATACGCTAAAAGCACTATAGCTATATTATATTATAAGTAGATCGAGCTGTTTATTAAAAATATTATAATAGTTCTAGTTTTAATAATTGCTGCTTAAAAAGCTTATAGCTAGCTGTATTAAAATAGTAAACAATATAATATATGCTAAACAAAATAAACTGTTTAAAATTTTTTAGATTGTTAAATAGTTATAAAGCTATACTAAGTAAGCAAAATATTATAAATAATAAAATAAATAAAAGTTATATTATATTAAAACGTTAGAAATAAGTTTTTAAAAAAGTTATATATAATAATATAAAATTGTTAATAAATTAATAATACTTTTAAAATATTAAAGTTTACTAAAGTTTTATATTTTAATAAATAAATAATAACTAAGCGCTATATAGTAGCTTTAAATAATAATATTTTATAAAAGCTATACCTGCTAACTAATTAATATATTAAATATAACTAATAAAAAATTTAATAAGCAAGTTGTAGTCCTTTAAAGATATATTATTAACGTTAAAAATATTAAAGCTATTAGACTAATAGTAGTAATAATACGGATAAAAAAATAACTAAATAGTTATTAAAAAGATATTTGCCCTAATATAAAATATAAACGTTTTTAATTAATATTTAACTTTTTATTTTTTTGCTTATAATATATATTATATAGAATTATTTTATAATAAACAAATTAAATATATTTAATTAACTTTTTAAAGTTAAAAAATTAGATCAATATATTTGTTTATTTAGTTTAAACATTTCTACAAACTTATAAAATTTAAAAAAGCATAAATTAGTAATAATAATAAAATAAATAGCTAAATTAAAAATATAAATATTAAGTTTAATAAGATATAGCCTACTAAGCTTTAGCTACTTTTTTACGCTATAGTAGTTTATTTTTCTGCTGCCCTAATATTTCTTAGAAAATATTTTATATAATTTAAAATACCTAACTTTAGTATTTATAAAAATGCTATTTTAATAATTCGCGCTAAAACAAAAAAATAAGCAATAATATATTATAAAATTTAGCTAGCTTTATATTTTATACTTAACTAATTTAAAAGAATACTATATAAAAATATACTTTTTAGTTTTAATAACTAAAAAAATATAATAAATAAGAGCTTAAAGTAATTTAACATTTTTTATTTTAAAAGTAAAAAAAATAACTTTATCATTTTTATTTTATATTTTTATAGCTTTTAAAGCTTTAGCCTAGCTAGCCCGCATATTTTAATATTTTTTGCGATTAATATATTTTTAAGCATTTATTTATTTGTTACGCTATTTTATTTTTTTATATATATCTCCGGTTTTTTAGCATATTTTATTAAATGCTAAAGCTAACGTTTAGTTAAATAGAGCAGCCTGCCCTTTTAAAGTTATTCTGCTAGTTATTTTTTTATATAACTATAAACCTAGCTAATCCTTTAAAAATATTTAGCAAAAAAATAACTTTAGTTTTTTAGTGCTAAATATAACAAAATATTATAATAATGTTAGCTTAAACTTGTTATAAAACTGCTTTTTTGGTTAATATATTGTTAATAATGTACTACCCGGTAAAACCTATTATATTGCAAACTATATATTAAACAGTAGAGGTTTTAGTTTTAAGGACCGGATATATTTTTAAATTAAAATATTTAAATAAGGTTTTAAGTTATAATTAAAATATAAAGAGCTTTTATACTTTAGCTAGCTATAGGACCGTATTATTATAGTTGTTAAAACTTAAATAATATATTGCTATATATATACTTTAAAAAAAAGCATTAATTTAAAAAAGGTACTAAATGTTTAAAGCAATATTGTTATAACTATTATTATATTTTTATAATACCTTTAACTATATATAACTTTTTTAAAGTAATAAAATAAAAAAAACATTTTATATATAAATGTTTAGCTTATAGATATAATAGTTAAGGTTTATTATATAATAACAAGTTTTAATATAATATTATTTATATAAAAAGGTTTTTATAATCTAGCTGCTATTTTATATACTATTTATATATTATAACCCGAAGCTATATAAATATACGTTTAATTTTATAAATGTTTTCGTTTTTTATATCGGTTTTTTATTTTATATTATTTAGGGCTAAAAAATATAAAACATTTAAGCTAAATGCTTTAACTTTTTAGTTATATATATATTATAGCTTATTATAAAATAATATTTAATAATAAGTAAATAATATAACTAACTTAAAGTTATTTTTTTAGATATTATTAGTTAAACTATATTATATATAAAAAATTAAAAAAAAAAATAAGCTAAAACTTAGTTAAAGTTATAAAAATAATACAGCTATAATATTTATAAAGTTATTATTATTATTAAATATTATAAGTTATAATTAAAAACGTATTATTTTATTAGCTAACTATATTATATTATTTATAAATAAACAAGCTAATCTATATTTTAAAAGTTAAAATATTAAACTAAATATAGAAATAATATTTTTATAAATAAGTAGCTATTTTAATAATAAGTAAGTCGAAATTTAATAACTTAATAAAAAATAAAAATAATCTACTTTATAAAAAAACGAAATAAAGCTAACCCCTTTATTAAGCTTAAAAATAGTATAAAAATAATACTAATTTTAACTATAAATCCTTTAGAGCTATAAAAAACTTTGGTATTTTATTAGTTAAGCGTATTTTTAAATAAAAAGCTGCACTTCCGATAATATATTAAAAAAAAAGCAGCAAAAGCTATAAAAATAGCTAACTATATTAAAGCTATATTAGCTATAACTAAAAAACTATTTATAAATAAATTATAGAAAATAATAAACTCGGTCTTATTACTATTATTTTTATATAAATATAAAGTATAATATAAAAAAAAAACGAAGCTAGTAAACAAAATAATAAATAATAAATAATAAATAGTAAACATTAAGCTTAGCAGCTATATATAAACAATCTAACGAGCGCTTTTAAAAGCAGTAAAAAGAGTGTTACCTATATAGAAAACATTTTTTAAGCATGCTTTATTTATAGCTAGCGGAATCCTAATAGCGGACATAGTTTTAAAATAAGCCAGATATAGGTTTGCCTTTAAAATTAAAACAATATATAAACTTTATTTTTTAACTTAAAAATCGGCCCTTAAAACAATATAACAAAACAAAAAAGCTAGCTAACAGCAAAAAGTATATATTAATTTTTAAATAACAGTAGGTATCTTATTAAATATTTAAAAAATAATGCTATACCTGCTAAAATTTATAAAAAGCTTAAAAAATAAGCTTACAAAAAGTATTAACAAAAAAACAGCTGCTAAAACATTTAAAAAATAGTTTATAAATAAATTAATATTTAATATTACTGTTTTTTTAAACAAGTTAAAAATAAAAAATAATTTAAAATATAAATATACTTTTTATAAAAAATAAATATTTATTACAGAAAAATAAGCAAACTTAAACTTTTATAAAATAATATTTAATATAAAAATATTAAAAACTTTTAAAAAACTATAAAAAGCTATATAATAATATTTAACTAATATTATAATTATATTTTATATAAATAATATAGCAACGTTATAAAGCGCCTAAAAAAACGCTTTAACAACTTTATAATAAGTTTTAATTAAAATTATTATTATTATTTTATTTAACGCTAAAAATAAACTATATAGTAGTTTATTATAAAGCTTTTTAAAAAGTATATAACTATATTAAACTATTTTTTATTTAAATAAATATATTATTATTTAACTAATTTAGCTTATAAATAGCTATTAAGCTATTTATTATTAAATTTTCCCTGCTTTGTTGTAAAAACACGCTTAAACTATATATTAGCGGCTTAAGCTTTTTTTCTTTACCTAAAAGGCATTTTTATTGCTACCCTTAAGTAGTAAGCTATTTTATATATTTATATAACAAAAAAAAAATAATAGTATATTAGTAAATTAAATATTTTATAAACTATAGCCCTTTATAACTTTATAGCTTTATAAATAAATAAAATCTAACATTATTGTTAACTATATGCTAAATCTATATTTTTAACATAACTTTTAACTTTAGCTTCTAAAAACCCTTATAATTGTAATAAAACATTTAAAACGCTTTAAATCCTTATAAAGTATAAATAAATATTTGTTTTATTTATATACTTTTTGCAGTTTTTTTAATAGCTAATATAGCTACTTTTTAAAATATTTCCTTACTTTAATATAATATATAAAATATTCCGGTATTTTTTTATTTTTATAGCTATACTTTAAAATAGCTCCTACATAATTAAACCTTTTATAATATTAATTAAAATCCCTATATTTAATATATTTAGCTAACTATTTATATAGTTTTATTTATATAAAAACGTTAAATTCTAAATAGCTTGTTAATATATAGTTTAAACGCTAGCTTTTATACTATTATAAAAGCTTTTTTATATATATATTTTTTTAGTAACTTTTATAAATACTATTAAATATTTATTTCGCTTTTAATTTAATACTATATACTATTAAGTTTAAGTTTTTATTAGGTAGCATTTTAGCTTTTTTTTTTATTAAGTAATTAGCTTTTTTATTTTTTTTAATATTATAATACTTTAAATACTATTTTATATAAACGTTATATATTTTTATAGCTGCTTAAAAGTTTAAATATAGCTTTTATATAAATAGCGCAGCATTTTTTTATTAGCACTATATTACTTCTATATTATTTAAATATATTTATATTTTTTTTTAAAATTAGTCCGGTAATATATTTAAAACTTGTTTTAAGCCTTTTTATATCTCTATTACTTTTTATTAAAATTAATAAATAGCTCCGGTAGCTTTTTAGCTCCGTGCGCTATTTTTTTTTTCTTTTAGTAAATTATATATCTATATTTAATTTAGCGTTTTATTTAAAAGCTATCCAAAAATAATCTAAAAATACTATAACATTATTTTTAAATAGATTTTTATACTAAGCTTTAAAAGCTTTCGCAGCTTATATTTTATTTATACCGCCTATTAAATCTTTTTATAATTTTAATTTATATTTTAAAACTACTAATAGTAGCTGTTTTATTAATAATAATAACTTAGCTATTATTTATACTTTTATTTTAACTTTATATAATATTCTAGCTCTTTTTTTCTATTTAATTATACTTAAGTTTACTTTATCTGCTAAAAGGTATAATATATTTATGCTATACCTCTTTTTCTTAAAAAAAAAAAAAAAAAAGCCTAAAATATATAGTTTACTGCAAAATCGCTAAAACAAATAAAGTTAACTAGCTTAAACTACTAAAGCTAGCTAAAAAAAACAACAATAAAAACTAGTTTAAAAACAGCTAGTTAATAAAACTATATAAACTAAAACTATAAAGCTTAAAAAATAAATATAAATATTAAACCTAGCTAGTCTAAAATTTACTAATATTTTAAAACTTCTATATAATAACAAGCTACTTCAATAAAATATGCTTACTTTTTTAAAAAAAAAAAAAGTAGTACTACATTAAAAAAAATATATAAAATATATAATAACGCAAACTTAAAAAAAGCAAAAAAAAAAAACTAAAAATAGTTTAACTTTAAGCTTTAAAAAAGTAAAAATAATAAAAAAGCTAAAATTAAAAAAAATTCTAATAATTTAAAGTTAACTAAAATAAAACGGACTAAAAAATATAACATATAAAAATATATAAAAAATATAAAATTTAAAAATAAGCTAATACGCTAATACTATATAACCGCTTACCCCAGTAAATAAAATAATAAACTTATATAAAAAAATAGTAAAAGCTAAAACTTTTTAACACTACTAATAAAAACAAAAAATAACAATAAAAACTAATAACTTAAAAAATTAAAACGTAGTAACTATAAACATTAATATATTAAACCTATAAAAGTATAAACTAGTATTATTTCTAACATACTATAATAAAACGCTTACTTATAAAAATATTATAAAATAAATAAAGCTTGCTATTAAATTAACCTACATAAATAACTAGCTTATTTATTAAGTTTTAGCATAAAAGGATTTAAAATAAAAAAGTTTAAATTAATTAAATATATAAGTAATTAAGTTTATTAAAAAATATAGAAAATTTTGCTAAATTAGCGAAAGAGTATATAGCTATTTTATATATATATATATATAAATACCCTTTTAAAAACTAGAAAATCAGTTTATTTTTTAAGGGACCCTTTTATGAAATATATAAAAAATATAAAAATCTAAGCCCTTTTTTATTAATAAATTTAATTAAAAAACCACCCGCACTACTTTAAAAAGGTCAGCAAAATAACATATAATACTTTACAACAACATTAAAAATAATTAATTAATTAATTAATTAATTAATTAATTAAAAAGTATAATATTTAATATTATTGTTAATAAAAGTAGCAAGCAAAAAGATTACCGTTTTAAAGTAAATATTTTATATAAACTAGCTAAAATTTTATTATAGTAGCTGCTCTATTAATTATTATACTAATAAATTAAAAGATTTAATAATATATATATATTTTTAACGCTTTTTATAAAACTATTATATTTAAATATAAGCTTTAGTTTAATTTAATCCTACTAAAACATATTTTTTTCTATTTAAAACAAATACTACTATATTATAATATATTTTATATACTAAAAACAAAGTAAAACAAAAAAATATTAGTTAAATATTGCTATTTTTTATATTATAATGCTGCTCTATATATACTTTTTAGTTTATTTATGCTATAAAAACGTAAAGTTAATATATAAATAATTTATTTTTAATATAATAATATTTTAACTATTTTAGCATTATTTAAAAATAGCTACAACCGGCTTAAATATTATATTTATCTTTATTAGTACGCTATCGAAAAGCTTATATACTTACGCTGCTACTTTAAAAAAAAAAAGTATAAAAATGTTTTTAGCAGCTTTAAAGCTTAAGCTAACGTTAACAAAATAGCTGTTTAATATACTACCGGTATTTATAAAAAAAAAAAAGCCGCTTTCTACTAAGTTTAAATTTGTAATATTAATAAACTTATAACTAGTTTTTATAAAATAAGCTTATTAAATTAATATATTATGCCTTATAGTACTAACAAAATATAATATATAACGTATAAGCACCGCTAAAAAAAAAATTAATAAAAATTTTTATTCAATAAAAAAGCTTTTATACAATAGCAATAATAGAATTTTTAGTATTAATATTTTATATATAGAAATAAGCAAAAAAAAAACTATAAACAATATTATAATAAATAACAGGCATTATTATTTTTTTAACAATTATTTAATATTTAAATATATATTAATAATAATTATATTTTAGTTTAAACTTCTTATTTAAACTATTATTATTATATATACTTTAATTATTTTTTTATATAATCAGTTATTATATAATAAAGCATAAAATAATTAGCTATTTATTATATATTTTATATATAAAGTATTCCTAATAAAAAATACTTTACTAAGTTTAAAAGCAGCAAATATAGCTTTAAATATAAGCTCCGTTTAAAATTAATGTTTTAATTAATATCCAATATATAGCTATATAAACTAATATATTTATTTATTTTTATACTATTTTACTAAAGCTTTAATACCTTTAGCAGCTAATACTTAAATAAAATTAAAGCTTATAATATTTTAATAAAAACGTTCTTTCTATAATAGCTTAAAGTTTTTAAACGTTAAGCTAAAATAATTTAAATATTTAATATATAATAGCTAGCTTTAATACTATAAGTATGCTAAATAAATAATAAAAATAGGATCGTTTAAAAGTTTTTAAAACGTAAAATAATTAAAATAAAAAAAATTAACAAAAAATTAAACAAACTAAAACTATTTATAAACATTACTTTATATTTAAATATTAACGTAAAAAAAATAAAAAACTAATCTAGAAATAAAAAAAGCTATTGTTATAATCTACGCTATATTATATACTTTAAGCTTTATTTTAAAACAGGTGTAGCCGCTATACTTTGGATCGGCTTCTAGAAAAAAGGGGTCCTACGCTATTATTATATTAGTAAAAGCTATAGCATTTAATTTAAGCTTAAAAGTAAATATTAAGGTAAAAAAAATATTAACCTTTTTAAAGTTGTTTAATATATATCTATATATACTATATAAATACGTAATATAAAATAAACTTAATTTTTTTAGCGCCGGGCTTAACATTAGTAAGTATTTTTAATAAATTTTTATTTACTATTATTATATATAATATTTATTATTATATAAATATAGCGTATACCGGGCAATTAAAATAAAACCTTATATATAAAAAATAAAATAAGAATTTTTAAAATAGATATACGTTTAAAAAAGTTAAAAAAGTTTATATAATTAAATAAATAAAATAAAAGATATTTTAAAAGTAGTATATATAAAATATTTTAGTTTAATATTATTTATAAAGAACTATTTTATAAATTTAGTATAAAACACTAAATAAAAGTATTTTTTTTTAAAAAAACAATAATAACAGTATACATTAACTAAAAGATTATTTTATTACGTTAGCAGTATTTAGCTCTCGTAATAAGTTTAAAAAGTTTAATAGAATTTTATATAATATTTTAAATATTAATAAACATAATATTTAATAGTAATAATCGTTATAAATAAAAGCTATAATCTTTAATCCAATAATTAGTTAGCCATCTAATTAAATAACTACTAGTGTTTCTATAATTAAGTTGCTAAACATTTTGCAATATTTAGCATAAATAAAAGCAGTCTATATATCCCTAAAATAGGATATCCAGGGCTCCGTACGTATATATACCACCTCCGAATACTAAAAAGCGCAGCACGCCAATAGTTATAACAGATTTATAGCTATTACAACCTTTAAATACTAAAGCAATATAAAAGTAAATGTTTATATAATATAATTTAAGTTATAAAAGTTTTTTTATAACAGTAATACTATATTATATACTGCAATTTTATGCTATATTACAGCGAAGCTTTATGCGCACTATCAGTAAATTCTAGATTTATATATTAATATTAAGCTACAGATCAAAAAATTTACGAAGGATCCAATCTGGCAGCGTAGGCTATATATATATATATAAATAATAAATAAATATAAACAGCAATAAATACGGGTGGATAAAAAGGGTAATAAATAAGGGTCACAAGCCATAGCCCTAGCCACGTACTAGCCACGCGTATAGATCCAATTAAATACTGCTAACAAAGCTACTAGCCTACTATACATAACTTGCTACAACTTAGGTTGCAGGAGCTTTTCTATAATAGTAATACTATATTATATACTACAATTTTATATTACAACTTAAGTTAAAAAAACTTTTTTATAGTAATAATACTATATTATATATTACAATTTTATATTATAACTTAAGTTAAAAAAACTTTTTTATAGTAGTAATACTATATTATATACTACAATTTTATATTACAACTTAAGTTAAAAAAACTTTTTTATAGTAGTAATATTATATTATATACTGCAATTTTATATTATAATTTAAGTTAGAAAAACTTTTTTATAGTAGTAATACTATATTATATACTGCAATTTTATATTATAATAATACTATATTATATACTACAATTTTATGTTACAACTTAAGTTAAAAAAACTTCTTTATAATAGTAATACTATATTATATACTGCAATTTTATGTTATAACTTTAGTTAAAAAACTTTTTTATAGTAGTAATACTATATTATATACTGCAATTTTATGTTGTAATTTAAGTTAAAAAAACTTTTTTATAGTAGTAATACTATATTATATACTGCAATTTTATGTTGTAATTTAAGTTAGAAAAACTTTTTTATAGTAGTAATACTATATTATATACTGCAATTTTATATTGTAATAATACTATATTATATATTGCAATTTTATATTATAGCTTAAGTTACTACAATTTTATGCTATAACTTAAGTTATAAAAACTTCTTTATAGTAATAATACTATATTATATACTGCAATTTTATGTTATAATAATACTATATTATATATTGCAATTTTATGCTATAACTTAAGTTAAAAAATCTTTTTTATAGTAGTAATACTATATTATATACTACAACTTTATTTTATAACTTAAATTAAAAAAACTTTTTTATAGTAGTAATACTATATTATATACTATAATTTTATGTTATAACTTAAGTTACTGCAATTTTATGCTATAACATAAGTTAGAAAAACTTTTTTATAGTAATAATACTGTATTATATACTATAATTTTATATTACAACTTAAGTTATAGTAATAATATTGTATTATATACTGTAATTTTATGTTGTAATAATACTATATTATATACTATAATTTTATGTTATGTTATAATTAGTGTTTTTTATAGAGGCGAAGCTTTTATTTGGGGTCCTATTTATATATTAATCGTAGAATAAAGAACTAAAAAAAAAATATAGCTGTAAATCACATACAAAAAGATTTATGTATGCACGGTAGATCTGTTAGGTGATCTATTAGGTAATTTAGCAAAAGGTGGGCCTATAGGGTCCTACCTGTTCTGCCATACTGGTCAGCTATCTATAACTTGTTACAACTTAAGTTAAAAAAACTTTTTTATAGTAGTAATACTATATTATATACTGCAATTTTATATTACAACTTAAATTAAAAAAACTTTTTTTATAGTAATAATACTATATTATATACTGCAATCTTATGTTATAATTTAATTTAAAAAAACCTTTTTATAGTAATAGTACTATATTATATATTTTAATTTAAGTTATAAAAACCTTTTTATAGTAGTAATACTGTATTATATACTACAACTTTATTTTGTAACTTAAATTAGAAAAACTTTTTTATAGTAGTAATACTGTATTATATACTGCAATTTTATATTATAACTTAAGTTACTATAATTTTATGCTATAACTTAAGTTAAAAAAACTTTTTTATAATAATAATACTGTATTATATACTGCAATTTTATATTATAACTTAAGTTATAGTAGTAATACTATATTATATACTACAATTCTATGCTACAACTTAAATTAAAAAAACTTTTTTTATAGTAGTAATACTATATTATATACTGCAATCTTATGTTATAACTTAATTTAAAAAAACCTTTTTATAGTAATAGTACTATATTATATATTTTAACTTAAGTTGTAAAAACCTTTTTATAGTAGTAATACTGTATTATATACTACAACTTTATTTTATAACTTAAATTATAAAAACTTTTTTATAGTAGTAATACTATATTATATACTACAATTTTATGTTATAACTTAAGTTACTGCAATTTTATGCTATAACTTAAGTTAGAAAACCTTTTTTATAATAGTAATACTATATTATATACTGCAATTTTATGTTATAACTTAAGTTATAATAGTAATACTATATTATATACTACAATTCTATACTACAACTTAAATTAAAAAAACTTTTTTTATAGTAGTAATACTATATTATATACTGCAATCTTATATTATAACTTAACTTAAAAAAACCTTTTTATAATAATAGTACTATATTATATATTTTAACTTAAGTTATAAAAACCTTTTTATAGTAGTAATACTATATTATATAATGCAATTTTATGCTACAACTTAGGTTAAAAAAACTTCTTTATAATAGTAGTACTATATTATATACTATAATTTTATATTATAATTTAAATTATAAAAACTTTTTTATTAATATAATAACAATATATAAATGTTTTATTTTACTTTTTATTTATTTTATTTATTAAAGCTATATATAAGCTGTTAAAACTAGCTACTAAATATACTAATTTATTACTAAGCTTTGCTTATATATATATATTTTATTTAAACATATTTTATATTTATTCTTTTTTTAAAAAACTTTAATTTTATGTAATATTTATTATTTAAACTATAAACATTATTCCTTACTTAACTATTTTATTGTTTATAACAAGCTAGCTATATTTATTTAAAACAAAAATAATTAAATTAAATAAGTATATAAGCAATTAAATTTATTAAAAAATATAAAAAATTAGCTTAAATTATAAAAAAGTGTGTAGCTATTTTATATATATATATATATAAGTAGCTACTAAAAATCTAAAAATTAGTCCGTTTTTTAACGTTACCTTTTTACGAAAAATACAAAAAACACAAAAATCTAAGCCCCTTTATTAGTAGATTCGATAGGAAAACCGTCCACATTATTTTACTATTTTTACTAACTAATATGCTAATGTTTAAAAGTATTACTTATAATATTTATTTATACCTATTAATGTTTTAAGGATAAAGTATTTAGAGGGGAGGCACTTTGTTAAGCATTAACCTAAAGGCGTAGCAAACTAGTAAGAGCCGATATAATAGATACGTAAAAAGTGGTTAGCTATATAAAGGCTAGAATCTTTTTAGTTCTTTAAAATAAGCTTAAGAATTAATGTTATTAAACTTTAACCCCTACTTTCGATTTAGCAATAACTTATTAGCAACTTAATCTTATTTTAAATATAAAATATCCTTTAATAAGGACGGACAAAAAAAAAACGCCGATATAATAAAGCCTAAAATATTCTTACAAGCTAGGTACTTAATATTTTATATATTAGAAATATATTTATAGCTTTTTAGATTTTTTTAAAGGCCTTAACTCCCTTGGTATTAAATATATTGCTTATAGGTGTTATACTTTCTTTTTTTTTTGCTACCTTTTTTAATCCTTTATAAACTATATATTTATATTATAAACTTCCTTTTTTTATTTTAGACCTGTTTAAAAATACTATAATATTAAATACTAATTTATTGTTAAACTATTTCTTAAAAGCGGCCGAGGTTATTTTTTTTGATATATTTCCGGTAAGGTTTTTTAATAATTTTTTTAGGTATTTAAACAAATAAAATATAAGCCTATCTACCGTTAGTAATAAAATTACTGCTAGCTATATATTTGTTCTAAGCTTTTATATTTAGCTTATTTGCTTTTTTTAGCTAATTATTTTAATAGTTGTTTATATAGTTAAAAAGTGCTTTTTTACTATTATATATACTTAGTATATAAATTGGAGCCTTGTTTTATTTAGGGCTATTTATGTTATAAAGAGCTCGCTATTAATAAATAGCGCTATGTTTAGCTATATTTTCTAAATAAGTAATACTTTTTTAGCTATTTTTATTAAAGCCTATTATATTAATTTAATATAGCTCCTTAGCTTTATACTAGTTTTACTAAATCTTTTTAGTACTATATATTTAGCGGGTTTTGTTCTTTTTTTATACTAGGTTTTATATTTATATAATAATAAAAGTAGCACTATTATTTTAACAGCTTTATAAAGTAAAGCTATTAATAACCCTTGTTTAGTAATAGCTAAAGCTTTAATATAGTTAAATATTTTTATTATAATTATAGCTTTTTTTTTTATATATTGTTTAAAGCTAAGTTTTCTATTAAACTAGATTTTTAGCTATTTAAATGCCGGCTATAAGCGGTATAATATTTGCTACACCCGGAAGTTTATTTTTTTAAAATCTAATATTAATATTAGTTTAATAGTACTAATTATAATAATAATTTTTAGATTATTTTTTTTTTTCTTTTTAATAAAATAAATCGCTTTTATTTTTTTTAGGGCAAAAAATATTTTGTTGTTATTTCTATAAATTAATATTTCTTTTACTTTTTTTTAAGCTAGTTTAGTACTTTTTTTTAATATATCTATTATTTTTAAAACTATTATATCGTTTATATAACTTTATTTATTAAAATTTTTACTAACTATTTTTGCTATATATAATATATATAATATAAAAAATAGTAACAACTTTTATAATATTCCGCATTTTTATATTAGCATATTTATAATGCTTTTTTTTAGCTTTGCTTATATATTTTTTTTTATAAAAAAATTGCTTACTAGCTTAAACACTGTTTTAAGCTAACTTTAAAGTGCTATTTTAGCTAAAAGCTTTTTATATAGCAAAGCGTTAAACGTTTTTTATACGTTTAATATAATTAAAGTTGCTTTTTTTTTTACTATTAAAGCTAATTTAACTTTATAAATAAAGCTATAATAGTTATTAAATCTATTGCTAATTTAATAAATAAAGCTTTTATATATTAAAAGCTAAATAGCCTTGCTTATAAGCCTATTTATATTAACCGTTTTGCTATAAGTTTTTTATAGCTTTTTTTTATATAAAAAAGCAGTGCTATTAGTTTAAATAACTTAAAAAAAAAAAAATCGGTTTTTTTAACTTTTAGTATTATTATAACCTATACTATTTTCTAAGCTTTCGAAAAATACTTTATTTTTAAGATTTTTTTTTTTAAAGTTTTAATATATTTTTTTATATAAGTTTAACAAGCTTTAGTTATTTACGCTATAATTTTATTTTTTTTTAAAAAAATTAAAATAACTTTATATATAAACTAATAAATCTTTTTTAAAAAAATATTTATTTTTTATAAAAATTATCCGGTTAAAAAAATATTTCGTTTATTAGGTTATTGTTTATATTAAACTATTACAAAATATTTTTATATAAGATTTAAGCTTTTTTTAGGCCTAGTTTTACTAGTAGCTTTATTTTTAAATTTTTTAATAAAAATATTTATAGCTTTACCCCAAGTTTATACTAGCTAATTAATATATATAAATCCTTATCCAATTTAACTTTGTTTATTTTAGTTTTTTAATAATTTTTTTTTATTTTTTAAACTACTATAAAAAATTTTCTACGTTTTTAAATAAAACTATTTTCGTTTTATTTTTTTATAGATTTTTTTTTTTTTAATTTTCTTTAATGTTCGAAAGCAGCTTTATATTCCTCGGTCTATTATAGTGCTAACTTTTTTTTAACTTTAAAGCGCTTGCTTACTATTTTAGTTATATTTATTAATAAAGTTATTAATACTTTAGCTGCTAATTTTAGTTTTTTTAAGTTTATATTAAATTTAATATTTAATAAAATAAGTATTACTATTTTTATTAGCTTTGCTAACTTTCTAAATGTTTTTTTTTTTACTTTTTATTTTTTTTATTTTAAAATAAGTTTTCTATTTTTATTTAGGTAGAAAATTTTAATAAAGTAGTAGTTTAAGTTTAATATATAGTTTTTATTTAAATAAGCTTTTAAAAATAAAATGTTTGAAAAAAGTAAGCTAATTATATAACTATTTTTATATATAAATTTATTTAACTCTTTAATATAGTTTATTTTTATTTTTAAAAACTATAAAAAAAGTTATTAGCCGCTATTTTTTAAAGTAATCTTTAGCTTTTAATTTAAATATTTTATATTAATATTTCCTGTTATAAAATAATTATATAAAAGTTCTAAAAAATAAATATAGTTTAAAACCTCCGAAATATTTAGCGCTTTATAATAGTTTAATATAAAGTATTTATTTATATTTATTTATAATAAGTTATAGAACTAAATCAGTTTATATAACGTTATAATAAGCTATACTTTTATTTATATATATATTATTACTTATAGCCTATTATTTTTGCTTTTTTAAAAATTTAACAAAGTATATAAAATAAATCCTAAATAGTTTTATATTAAAATATTTTTAAAAGTTTTTACTTATAGCTTTTAAACTAAAGCAACATTTATTTTATTTTTTTAATATTATTATAAAAAAGTAATATAAACTAGCTAAACTTTTTATATATTATAAATAATAATTTATAAAGCTTTTAGTAAATTAGCCCTATAGTAAAACTGCTTTTTTTATTTTTTATTATAGTTTATTAAAAAAGTTTAAAAAAAGTGTTACAATTATTTTAATAATTTTATTTATAGTATAAACGTTTAATATTTTATTTTACTAAAAAAAAAGTTAGTTTTTATTTATTTTATTAAACTTTAAAATAAAATATTTTTTTAAGCTATTTTATAATAAATTAACCTTAATTATATTTAAAATTATTAATTTTTCGACTTTTTTTATATTTTTTTTTATATTATTATTTTTAAAAGTTAAGTTTAGCTAAATAAGTTTTTTTAAAAGCTTAAAAGTTAATAGTAAGCTAATATTGCTAAGTATTTATTTTTTGCGTTCTTGTTATATTTATATTATTTTTGCTGCTATAGCTGTTTTAGCTTTTATTTTTGCTATTTTTCTAGCTTTTACTACTATTTTATTATTATTATCTAAATTAAAAGCTAAAATATTTTTTATTATAAATATAAGTTAGTTTGTTTTTTTATATTAAGCCCTTTTAACTTTTTTAACCGCTTATAGTTTAGCTTTTAAAAGTATTAATATTTTATTGTTAACTTTTTTAAAAAATGTTTTATTTAATTATAAACAGCTTTATAAAAATAATAAATAAAATAAACAAAAAATAAAATAAATCTTTTAATAAAATTATATAAATAAACTATATAACTATTTAATATTATAAATATAGCATATATAAATTAATTTATAAATAATTACTAATATTTTTAGTTAAAAATATTATTTTAATATAAAAAGTTATAAATTAAAATAATATAGTAGATTATATTAAATTATTAATAAATCGAACAAAATAGTTTATAAAAAAAAAAAAAATTATTATAAAAGCATAAAAAATTATAACTAAAAAAAAATAGCAAGCAGCTAAAAGCGCTAATTAGCGTTTTATTTATAAAATTAAATAAAAATAGCTTAAAGTTAAAAATTTAGTTTTAGTTTATAATATTTTAATAAATAACAATAAATCTAAAAGCGCAAAACTTCTGTTTAAATAAAAAAGCTTATTTATAATAGCTTTTAACAAAAAAAATAAAAAATATAAGATAAAAAAGCTAAGCAGCTAAAAAAAAGCTGTAATTTATATATTTAATAGCTTAAAACTATTCGTAAAAAATAAATTTAGGTTTTAAAAACTAGTTAACTTTAGCTTTAATAAATAAACTATAAATTAATTAAAATATTATTACTTAAAAGCTAATACTTCGAACACTATTTATAAATTATAGCCTATAATTATAAAAAAAAAGTCTATAATACTAAAAAAGCTAAAAAAAAGTATTATATATAAATTTAATATAAACTATATAACGCTATATAAAAATAAGCCTAAAAAATATTACTACCTTATTAGTACCCCTATTTCTTTTTACTATTTAACCTTTTTAATTATTAAAATTTTGCTTAACTTTAATTTTTTACCGCTTTATTATTTTTAAAAATAAACTTTAACATTTTTTAAATTATAATTTTAAAATATTTATTTAAAATTGCAAACTTATAAAAACTATTAGCACTAATAATATTTTTTTTATAGTTATAAGCTAATAAATCTTAAAATATATATAAATATCGGTTATTACTTTAATAATATTTATAACCTATTTATATAATAAAGTATATATAGTTGCTATATGCTTTTTTATATAAATAGCTAAAATAATACCTAAAAAATAGCTATATACTAGCATATTGTTTACTTTTAAAATCGAAAAACTAATAAAAATATAATCAATATATAATTTTATTTAGAACGCCTATTAACTAAACAGCAAAAGCTTTAACGCAAAAAGAATATTTAAATATAACTATTAAATATTTCTTAAACAGGCTACTATAACATAATTTAACAAATAAAAGTATTAACCTATAATTAATATAAATAGTATAAATTATTCTAATAATAATCTTATTTATTTATATTACTTTTATAAAGTTTATATTAATTTCCTATAAAATATAACAACTAGCAGCTTTACTATTAAACGTTTTAATATAAAAATATTATAAAGCTTAAAATAATTAGTATAGCTCCGTTTTTATTTATATATATATAATCCTAAATATATATATATAAATATATAGCAAAAAAATAATAAAATAATTAAAAAAACTTACTTTATTATATTAAACATAGAAATATAAGCTTTTTATTTTACTTAAATTAAAAACATTTATTTATATCTTAATAATTTTTAATATATTTATAAATTTGAAAACGCTGATTACTAGCTTTAGCATAATAAACATTAAAAGGTATTAGGAACTTAAGCAAAAAACAACAGCAAAAATAATGCTAGCTATGCTAAATTAAAAAAAAAAGTTAGCGCTTATTAATATATAATTAAATAACTATAATTACAATATTACTTAATTAATTTTACTAAAAAAGCAATTATATTTTACTTATACCGATTTAGCTAGTATATTAAAACTAAGTTTTTTTTTAATAAATTATAATAGCTAATTAAAATAAGTATATTATTTATAACGTTAGTTTTTAAAAAAATTAAGCAGCAAAAAGCTATAAAGCATTAATATTAACGTAGTAATATAACTAAAATAAAACTAATATATAAGATTTCCGGAATAATAAATAATATTTAATAAAATAAAAACTTTAGTTATATTTCTAGCAGTAATACCTGCTTTAATTTAATTAAATATAATTATTAAATCTATTTATAATATAATAACTGCTTAAACTTATAATTAAGCATTAGCTATTTCTTTAAATAATTTATTAAAAAGTCTATATATTTAAAAGCTGGTATAAACAAAATAAACATAAAGTAATCAACGGCAGTATTTAATAATATTTAAAGTTGCATAATTTTAACGCTAAAGTTCCTTAGTTAGTAATAATCGAAATAAATCGCTTATAAATAGACGCTTAAATATAATAAAAGTAAAAAAAAATAATTAAACAGCTAAAAATAATAAAAAGCTTTAACTAATTAATATATTTTTAATATTTAAAAAAAAAGTAAAAATATATATATATAAAAAAAAAAAAAATGTTTAAATATATATAATTAAAAATAGTAAAATAAATAAAGTTAAAATAGAGTATTTTATATAAAATTTATAGAAAAACTAGCTAATTAGCTAAATAAATAAATAAAAAAATATACTAATAGTATTTTTAAAAAAAAAAAGTTAAAGTTGCTTATATATTAGTTAGTTAAGCTTTTTTTTTTTTTTAAATAAAAATAAATAAAAGAAGTAGCTAATTAATTATATTTGTTTATAAATACTTTAAACTTTATAGCAGCAAAAATATTACAACCTTTTATTATTTTTTTTTTTTTTTTTATAATAAGTTTTTTAAACTTTTTACTAATTTCTAACGTTA